>PVKH010021062.1:0-14442 GCA_004027955.1 Chaetophractus vellerosus | reverse complement strand
AATTGTACTATTTTTTTAACAGTGGTTACCTTTCTAAAAAATGATGAACGATTATTAAAGTTCTACCTATCATCCATTATTTACATTAGGTGTATTTTTTCCATTTAGACCATATTATTTCAAGCTTGTATTAGTATCATATATTTGTTATAATTCATAAAAGAACATTCTTGTACTATTAAAGTGCATTGTCTACAATAGGGTTTATTGTGTTGTACAGTCCTATGTTTTATTTTTAAATTTTTATTCTAGTAATATATACAACCTAAAATTTCCTCTTTTGCCCACACTTACCTACATTGTTCAGTTGCTGTTGATTACACTCATAGTAATGTACTATCATCACCACCGCCCATTTCCAAACTTTACCATCAGCCTAAACAGAAAATCTGTACAAGTTAAGCATCAGCTGCCCATTCTCTAACCCCAATCTATCTTCTGGAAACCTATATTCTAGATTCTAATTCTATGAGTTTGCTTATTATAGTTATTTCGTAACAGTGAAATCACACAATGTTAGCCTTTTTGTTTCTGACTTCTTTCACTCAACATGTCCTCAAGGGCCTTCCAAGTTCTCACAGGCATCAGGACTTCATTCTTTTATGGCTGAATAATATTCCATCATATGTATAAACTATCTTTTGTTTACCCATTCATTGGTTCATGACACTTGGGTTGCTTCCATCTTTTGGCAATTGTGAATAACACTGCTATCTATGAAGATGGGTATACAAATATCTGTTCTAGTCCCTGCTTTCAATTCTCCTGTGTATATATATACCTAGTAGCAGGATTGCTGGATCATATGGTAATTCTTTACTTAGCTTCCCGAGGAACTGCCAAACTGTCTTCCACAGTGGCTGTACTGTTTTACATTCCCACCAGCAATGAATGAGTGTTCCTATTCCTTCACATACTATGCAAAACTTGTAGTTTTCTTTTTTTTGAAAGTAGCCATTCTAGTAGGTGTGAAATGATATCTCATTGTGGTTTTGATTTGCATTTCCCTAATAGCTAGTGATGTTGAACATCTTTTCATATACTTTTTAGCCATTTGCATTTCCTCTTCGGAGAAATGTCTATTCAAGGCTTTTGCTCATTTTTTAATTGGGTTGTTTGTCTCTTTATTGTTGAGTTGTAGCATTTCTTTATATATTCTGGGTATTAAGCCCTTATCAGATATGTGGTTTCCAAGTATTTGCTCCCATTGAGTAGGTTGTCTTTTCACTTTCTTGACAAAGTCTTTGATGCATAAAAGTTTTAATTTTGAGGAGGTCCCATTTATCTACTTTTTTCTTTCATTGCTTGTGCTTTGGGTGTAAAGTCTAAGAAACCATTGCCTAACGCAAGATTCTGAAGATGATTCTATACATTTTATTCTAGAATTTTTATAGTCCTGGTTCTTATATTTATGTGTTTATCCATTTTGAGTTAATTTTTGTATATGGTGTGAGATAGGGGTCCTCCTTCATTCTTATGCATATAGATATCCAGTTCTCCCAGCACCATTTTTTGAAGAGACTACTCTTTCACAGTTGAGTGGACTTGGCAGCCTCGTAAAAAATCAATTGGCTATAGATGTGAGGGTCTATTTCTGAACTCTCAACTTGATTCCATTGGTGAATATATCTTTCCCTGTGTCAGTGGTGTGCTGTTTTGAAAACTCTAGCTTTGTAATAAGAGTTAAAGTCAGGAAAGTTTGAGTCCTTGAGCTTCGTTCTTCTTTTTCAAGATGTTCTTGGCTCTTCGGAACTCCTTACCCTTCCAAATAAATTTGATAATTGGCTTATCCATTTCTGAAAAGTAGGCTGTTGGAATTTTGTGATTGCACTGAATCTGTAAATCATTTTGGGTAGAAGTGACATCTCAACGATATTTAGTTTTCCAATCCATTAACATGGCAAGTCCTTTCATTTATTTAGATCTTCTTTAATTTCTTGTATCAATGTTTTATAGTTTTCTGTACACAAGTCCTTTGCATCCTTGCTAAAATTTGTTTCCTATATATTTGATTATTTTAGTTGCAATTGTAAATGGATTTGTCTTCTTTATTTCCTCTTCAGATTGCTCATTTCTAGTGTATAGAAATACTAGTGGTTTTTGTATGTTGATCTTGTATCCAACATTGCTGAATTCATTTATTTTATTTATTTATTTATTTTTATTTATTTATTACATATCCCCCCCGCCCCCTTTCTGCTTGTTCTTGCTGTGTTCATTCTTGTGTTCTTTCATGTCTGCTTGTCCCCCCACCCCGGGTGCGGCGACCCGCCGAGTCAGCTCACCACAAGCTTGCCCTGCTCATGGGGGCTTGCTCTGCCCGCTGCGGCTTTTTGCCCTGTCCACGGTGGCTTTTTGCCCTGCCCGCGGCGGCTTTTTCCCTGCCCGCGGTGGCTTGCCTTCTCAAGGTGGTCTGGCCACCTGAGGAGGCCACGGGAACCAAACCCGGGGCCTCCTATGTGGTAAACCGGCGCCCTACCAACTGGGCTACAGCCGGGCCCTGAATTCATTTATTAACTCTAGTAGCTTTGTTGTAGATTTTTCAGGACTTTCTATGTATAGGATCACGTCATCTGCAAATAGTGAAAGTTTTACTTATTCCTTCCCAATTTGAATGCCTTTTATTTATTTATTTTGCCTAAGGGCTCTGGCTAGAACATCCAGAACAATGTTGAATAACAGTGGTGACAATGGGCATTCTTGTCTTGTTCCAAATCTGAAAGGGACTTTCATCATTGAGTATGATGTTAGCTGTGGGTTTTTTATACATGCCCTTTATCCTGTTGAGGAAGTTTCCTTCTATTCCTATTTTTCTAAGTAGTTATTTGTACAAAGAAAGGATGCTAGAATTTGTCAAATGCTATTTCTCTGTCAATGGAGATGATCGTGTGTTTTTTTCCCCTTCATTTTGTTAATGTGGTGTATTATATTAATTGATGTTCTTATTTGTGTAGGAGAATGATTTTTCATGCACACTTGAACATCATTCTAAACTGTTTTTTCTTTGGAAGGGGGAGTATCGTGGTCAACAACCTAAGCTGTGGAATCAGCCCGGGTTCACAAAACTCCCAGCTATGTTCTCTTTGGAAAGTTGCCACCTAAGCATTACTTTACTTTCCATAAAAAGGATGATGGGAGCACTTACCTCATAGAACTGGTGTGAAATTTAAAATAAATAATGGATATAAAGCACTGACACCATGCCTGGTACACAATTTTCACTCTCAAAGCTGAGCTTTGATTGGAATAATTACTAATCTGCATTTTTTACTTAGCCATAAAACACGATTATCTCCCTAAGTCATTAAATGTTTTTCAAATCCCACCCTTTTAGACTTCACAGTAGTCTATTATATAGCTATCCTATAATGGATTTATCTAATTCTGTAAAGTAGGACATTTATTTTCAATTTTTTCTTTTACAATTAATGCTTCAATGAACATCCTCACATAGAAATCACTATCAATACCTCCAATTAATTCCTTATGATTGGTTCCTAGAAATGGAACTGATGGCTAAAGAGGCATAAACATTTTTAAGGTTTTTGGTACATATTACTAAACTGCCCTCCAGAAAGCGTGCATCAAGTTTTATTTCCACTATGGGCTTAATAGTCTCCCCGATGTTCTAATATTTGTCCTAGGATAATAGTGGAGATGGGCTGCTAAACAGAAGCAGAAGCAGGAACAGAAGAGAAGGTGAGTTACATTTACATTTACTTTAGGTTATAGAAAGAAGAAAGAAGTTCTTCAACACTGATTAACTATTTGAAAGATAATAAATCCATTTTCATGCTGACTTCCCAGGCCTCCAATTGGGCTGGAGCAAATCTGTAGGTGAAAGTCTTATAAAGGTCCACCTAAAGTGGGCAACTCCCACAGTTCCACATTTAAGGTAAAAGTAGTTAATAAACACAGAGTAAAGCTAAAGGTGATAATAATATGGAGAACAAATATGTTTAGAAGTTTGAGGACTCATCAAACTGGCAGTTGTTTGCTTATTTCACTCTAAGAGATCCTGTTGTTTAATTTGTTGAGATATTTTTACAATAGTAAGCATTAAAGAGTTGATTGTTTAATCTCTAAAGACCATAGTAAAGAATATATTTACATGAAGGATGATAGGGTATTGAGATGGTCTTGGAAGTAACAATCATACATTGAGGTCCTTAGAGACAGAGCCTAAATGGGGACAAGAACATAGTAGGCAAGCAGAATATATTTGTTGTGTCTGCAGAGAGTTTTGCGTATGAGGTTTTCATACCCTCTATTCATGTTAGGACTCTTGTTCCTCAAAGAGAGAGACAAAGCCAGTCAAATCAGTGGTGAAATCACTGATACTGTACTTCCAAAACAAATCAGGAATCTATGGGAATTAGCAATTTCACCTTCAGCTATACATGATATTTTTATTTTCAGATACCAAGGAGAGGTACTTTTCAATGATATATTCAGCAAAGAATCAAACTGACATTCTACGTAATACCACAAAATGTCATCAGATTATTCTGGAAATACATTTCATACTTTAAATGAGTTTACTTATTTTACTGAATAAGAAAAGTGACCCTATTCAGAACTTTTAAAGTTACTCCTCTCTCAACTTCTACCTAAAGCTTTGAGTGACTTACAAGAATTATTCAGTTATGCTGCTTATGTTTAATAATTAGTTGGAAAACTGTAAAACTTCTAGTCATATACCAAGAAAGATAAATTCTTAAATGGATAGGCAATTAGCTAAAATTGAATTAAACTCCAATAAGTCACATTTTTCCATTACATCACTAAATATACAAATTAATAGGATGATTATGAGGACTGAGCTATAAACAGAGAGAAATATCACTATCTGTCTTACAGCAATATTGTGAAAAGTTATGAGTTTTGTTTGCAAGAAGCATTTATACCCACGAATGAAAGTTTCTAGTAAACTTGGAAAGGGATCAAAGAATTACAGCTATTATGGCAGAGGCACTCACCTGAGGAAAGAAGGGTGGAAATGTTCTATGCAAGAAAACCAATATAATGGCTGATTGAAAAATGATTTTAAGGAATCTGAAGCAGAATCATCTATGCCATGCTGAAAAGTCCTAAGAAAATACAAATAAATTCTTTCAGAATAAACAGGAAACACTAACTATTAAGACCACTGAAACAACTTTTAACTTCCAATTTGTCTTCAAAGTTAATGATATTTTACACAACATGTTATTGTGTTGGAATGGACAATGACAACCAATTCACCCACTTATGATTTAGGCTAATATGTGACTCAAGGACTAGGTGAGCAAGTCAATATCCCCATGAAAAATCATGAATGGAGAATTAGAATCTCTATGAGCCTCTATATAACAATCCTTATACTTATATCATCACTATTTAATTTTTTAAAATCTCATATTGTAAACTTTGTCAAATATAAAATACATAAAGAATAGTACAATGAACATACATTTCCTCCTTTCTCTGATCTGGATCCAACAATAACTAATATTTTGTCATATTTGCTTTATTAATGTAAAGATGTTTAGCATGAAATGACCACTTTTTATTCTTTAAAGTGATTTCTAAAAACTAATTACTAAATAAATAATGAGAATTTAGTTTGTCTGTTCCTAAGGGTCTACAGAAAGAGAATTTAATTGTAAGACCTATGATTGTGAACTCAAAATTGAAACAATATGGCCACAATATCTGGTCTACCAGTATCCTTGGTGAAGTGACTGTAACATTTTTCTAGGTTGGCCCATAGTCAACCACAAATCTTGAGGTTAAAAGAAAGGATTTGTTATATAAAATCTTTGGTACCTAGCTTAGCTAATAAATATTTCATAATAGGAGACTGTATTTGCCTAGATAGAATTAAGAATGGTCACTGGAATGGAATGGTTTTAAGAGTCTTATCTTGGGGGCCGGCTGTAGAGCCCAGTGGATAGGGCACTGGCACACCACATGGAAGGCCCCGGGTTCGGTTCCTGGGGACCTCTCCGAGCGGGCAGACTGCCTGAGAAGGCAAAGCCACCATGGGCGGGGCAGAGCCACCACGGGCAGGGTAAAAGCTGCCACGGGCAGGGCGAGCCACCTGCGAACAGAGCAAAGCCGCCTGCGAATGGAGCAAAGTCACCTGCAAACGGAGCAAAAAAGCTGCCTGGGAACGGAAGCAGACCCGCCCATAAGCGGGGCAAGCCACCTGCACAGTGAGCTAACTCGGCACGTCGCCACAGTGGGGAGAGACAAAACAGACATAGAACACAAAAAATGAACACACAGCAAGAGCAAGCAGAAAAGGGGAGGGATATGTAAAAAAAAAAAAAAAAAAAAAAAAAGAGTCCTATCTCTCCTGACATATAGTTCAGGAGAGATAGTGTCTTTGGATACTAAGTAATATATAGAACAAAATTCCATTTTGAAAACTCATTCTTTGGGAACAGATGTGGCTCAAGCAGTTAAGTCCCTGCTTCTCACACGGGAGGTCCTGGGTTCAGTTCCCAGTGTCTCCTAAAAACAAACAAACAAACAAAAACAAACAACAAGCAAACAAATGAAAAACCCAACTCAGGGGAGCTGATGTGGCTCAGTGGTTGAGCACCGGCTTCTCACATATGAGGTCCCTGGTTCATTCCCTGGCTCCCACCCCTGGTACCTCAAAACAAACAAACAAACAAAAATAAAAAACAACTTATTTTTTTCTTTCCAATCCATGTCCTGCTTCTTGTGTCCTCACATTTTCCAAAGGTGATCCTTCTCTGCCCTGGTTTTCTTGCAGAATTAGACCACTTTCTAGTTAAATATACCTGAAAATTTTTTAGGCTTTTACTGTATAATCTTTTTGGAATCCACTTTTCCTCACTAAATTCCAAAAACGTACAAAATTCTTTGAATAGGCTTCCAAGTCAGGCTGTCTTATTTCCAATCCATTCATTCCATTGTGTGAGCTAGAGAAGCAGGCAGAAGCTAGAACAGGATACCTTAGATGCTTTACCAGAAAGGGGAATCCCTGAAGAGTTTATAGGATTGGAGTGATACTAGCAGTTTTACATTTTGGAAAAATCATGTGAATAGTAGTGAGAAGAGGATAGTAGTTAGAAGGAGATGAAGGCTGGAAGAAGGGAAAGAATTAAGATGCTACTGCAGTAAACCAGGCAGAAGAAGATGAGGGCCTAAACCAAGTAGAGGAAGAGGTGATAGTGAGCAGGAGACAAATATAAAAATGTTAAATTAATAGAATTAACAATATTTATTCCATAACGACATTGGATAGGAGATAGTGTAAGAGGAAATACAAAGGGGGGAAAGAATTAAGGGGAAGGGAGAAGCCTAGGATGACTCCCATGTTTTTACTTAGTTTTGGATATGTTGGGGGGCTGAAGAACATCCAAGAAGAGACATCAGTAGAAATTTGGATTTACAGAACTAGTAAAGAGACATTTGGATTGAAGATGTGGAAGTCATTGGCATAATGGTGAAGCTATGGGAGTGGATGCAATTACCCAGAGAAAGTGTAACATGAAAATATGGACAAGGACAAAACTACAGAACCTACAAACATGGAAAGGGTAAGCTGAGAAAAAGAAGCACACAGAAATCAAGAAGGAATAATCAAAGAAGTAGATGGAGGGCTAGGAGAAAGTGATGTTAGGGAAGCCAAGAGAAGAGAATATAGCCAATAGTGTCAAAAGATGAAGAGAGGTTAAGTGAGTTTAGGAACTAAAAGAATCCATTGGTGTTAGTGATTGGGTATGTGTGGATGATCTTGCCCATGTTATTTGTTTAGCAAGACAAGGGCAGAAGGCCAATTGCCATGCACTGAGTGAATGGTAAGTGTAGAATTGGAGACAATGAGTACAAACTGTTTTCGAAGGAGGGAAACAATATTAAAGGAGGATTATTAGTTAATACATAATAGACCTAGGGGAAGGAGCCAGAAGATATAATGTCTAAGACTAAAGCCATGGAGTGGAAGGTAAATGTGATCAAAAGCTCAAGTGAAAAGATTTGCTTTGATTGGGAAAAGAGTCACACTAACATCAGAGACCAGTCAAGATATGTGGGCATGAGTAGGGTTCAAGATAATTATCAAGAATGGAGATGAGAAGTTAAATTGCATGCCTGATAGTCTAGATTTTCTCACAGAAATATGGGGTAAGGCCACTTGCTAATAAATAGTGAGATGGGCCAAGGAAGGAGGTTTGATAAAAGTAGAGAAGGTTGGAAGGAGAGCTTCCCAGAGATTGGACAAAGAGTGAGATTGTCAAAAAGTACAAAAGGACAGCTAGGTGACTTTCTCCAACAGCATTTCAGATTCTGGATACAGAGGCCAAAAAATGAGGGTGCAGGGGAAGAACATGCAAGGGGCTAAGAGGAGAGTGCTATATAAAATGAGAGAGGAGATGCACCAAGGGATCTGGAAAGAAAGACAGTCTCAAAGAAAGTGAAAGACTTAGGAAAAATGATGGACAAGAGATGGGAGTACTTAGTGAGAGAGCAAGAGGAACTGGAGGATGTGGACAAAAACATGTGGTATCATAGACTATGCCTACTTTTCCACCTACCTCTTGGAGCCCTTTGCTCAAATCTCCATTTGTCCAGTTCTCTGGGGTTATCTTGTTTCTCCAAGGATGAATACCTTGTCTGGTGTAGCAGTTTGGCATTATTTATGAATTCCAGAAATAGATATGGGATTGTGTTTGTAAACCAGTCTGTTCCTTTGGGCATATTAGATTGTATTAGATTCAGAGGTTTTACTTTTACTTGAATAAATTATGATTATGGCTTTAACTGGAACACGTCAGTAGGACGTTGAGTCCCCACCCATCAAGGGAAAACCACATGGCAGAGGAGAAAGTTAGAGATTTTTGATACTGGAGCTCCAGGAAGTAAACACACAGGAGTAGAACACAGAGGAATAGAGATGGCTCCACAGACACGACAGAGACCCTGGGAAGAGAGACAGCCTGATAGTCAAGAGCTGACCTTGAGGAAATAACTAAGCTAAGCCCGGAGAGGAACAAGCCCCAGGGAGAGAGACGAGACTTATCTCAGCCTACAGCTGATATTGGAAGAAGCTGGGACCATGGAACCTTAAGAGGAAGAGGAAGTCTGAACCCTTGTAGATGTCGGCAGCCATCTTGCTCCAACACATGGCAACAGACTTTGGTGAGGGAAGTAACTCACACTTTTTGACCTTGTGACTATAAGCTTCTACCCCAAATAAATACCCTTTATAAATGCCAATAGATTTCTGTTATTTTACATCAGCACCCCATTGGCTAATACACCTTGAATGCCCTCATTGTCATGTTCAGCTAGCTCCACAGATCCCTCTGTCTCAAGGCCTTCTCTAATTAGTCTTCCTTGACCACCTTATTGAAATATATCCCTTCTCACCAACTCTTTCCTCTCTATTTCCTTATTTTGCTGTATGTTTCTTCATAGACTTATTTTTACCTCCCATTCTTCTATATTTACTTTTTGTTAGCTGCCCCCTATCCCAAGGGTAGGGTCCATGAGGGTCATTTAGAGGTAGCATATGGGTGAATGCAGGAGCTCAGGAACTAGGCAGGCTGGATTTATATCCTGGGTGTGCTTTTCATTAGCCAAGTAATGTTTGGAAATTTACTTGACCTCAGTTTTCTCATTTGTAAAACAATAATAATCCTCTCACAGGGTAGATGTGAGGATTCAGTGAGATAAAGCATTAGCAAAGTGCCTCATACATAGTAAGGGCTCAACATATGTAATCTATTATCAGTATGAAAACAACAGTTGCAAATAGCTCTTAAGAAGATCAATTATCTCAAAACTGATGGAGTTCCTCACAGCTCTAAAAGGTTGCCTAGTTACAATTTTATCCTCAATAGTTTTTTGAAATAAAGGAGAGTCTAATATTAATGGAATGGTTATTTGGTGCCAACATTTCTTAAACTACAAACCACTGGCAACACATTACTTACCAGAACATTTATGCCATTACCTAAGCTCTTTTATTCCTGTGACAATTTCTTAACTGTACTGGTAACAGTAAGATTATTTGGCTATAAGAAATGTTATGGCAGATGCTTATGGTCTCAGAGGAGGTGGGATCTGTATGAGCATTTAATTCCACAGCAAGATCCCAAATTAGTTTCATTATTCTGGAGAGTATAACAGGGTGAAATTGGCCCACAAGCCTCAATGGGGGAATGAAATTATAAGCTAGCTATTAGATAACCTCTAATGATGCCTTGGTATACAGTTATAGAGTGGATGCTCTAAATAATTCAGAGTGGAGAGTAAAATGCAATCGAATAAGCCATAGAGTTATATTTTCCACAAAGCATAAAGAATTTCGATACAGAAAATTAAATATCCTTTTAAAATAATTGCCTTTAGACAGATGCAGAATACATTTCCAAATTAACAGACTTTAAAGCCAGCTTTGATTTGAGGGGAAAAAAGTGAATTTGGGAAAACGTCTTGCCTTTGCCTGTTCTCCAACATCAACCAACCTGTGCTCCTTCCCCCTTACTAACATCACACTGCCTCTGGGCTGACCACATCACCCCACTTCAGCACTCTATTCCTGTGCTTCATTCTCTTTTGGTTCTCTGATCCACAATTATAATGTCCTCTTTCCTTTTCTTGTTAACAAAACTGATTGGTTCTTTGGGCTTATGTGGCCAGCTGCTAGAAAGAAATGAATCCAATGAACATCAAAAGTGAGAACTGATAAAAAGCAAAAAGGAGTTTGCTGGGCTTTATGCTTCACTTGTGCCACCCTCCTTTTGGCTGCCCTCCCAGGATAACTGTGTCTCAAAATACGATGCTAATGGAATAAACCTCACCATGGAATTGAGGCGGCCCAAGGGTGTAAGTGCCATGGAGAGGAGGGGGCTAGGTCAGACTTCTTGTATCATCTATGGCTTGTATGATCCTTGGGCCCTTGGAGGTGCTCGATAAATAAAAATACTAGGGGAAAACCACAACCTCAGAAGTAGTAGAATTAGTTGGAAACTGAGGTATTGAGATATCACTAGAATACTTGAGATAATTGAGGACATAGCCCATCTTTATGATGGCCCTAAAATCACAGATAACTATGGATATGTAAAGATAACCAAATTCAATCTACTTCACCATTTGAAATGGATACATAAGGTGCTGCTTTACTTTCACAAACCAGTGTTAGTGCTGGGGCTATAAGTAGTTGCCTAAATGTCATTTAAATGAGAGAAAGCAAAGTAAGACACTTGGAGTTAAACATGGTTCCCTACATTTCCCCTGCTCCCAGCTTAAATTTCTCTTTGAGGTAGGAAAATAATGAGGATCACTTATATCACTGGCACAATGCTTGGCCCACAGTTGGTATATAGTAAATATATGGTGTAAAAAAAAAAAAAAAAAAGAATGAATGAATATTTGAAAGTATTCTCATATGAAGGAAGGTATTGTCATATGATGAATTCTACGGCCATATATGAAGAAAATGTTTAGGTGGGACACAGCCAAGGGCCAGGTTGCGAACTGGATATATGCTGGGGAGACAGAACAAGACTTGACCTCAGGGAACAGAGTAGGAAACAGCTTATCAAAGATTCAGGGCACACGTTTTCTCCCAAATTAATGACTGGTCATTTTCTAGTATCTTAGTTGTTTAAGCTGTTTCTGTTTTGTGTTTGTTTTGTTTTGTTTTAAAATAGAGATTTCCCTTTAAAATAAGGTTTAGAGGGAAGGAGACAAAATGAGTCATTTAATCTAAGCAAACTGGTTAATACAGAAGAAACGTCACTTTCCGGATCATTTTGCATTCTGCCAACCATTTTATACTTTATATATTTTTATTTTTATTTATTTTGGTTCAGTCTACATTCATGTTTTACATCTTTGAGATACATAATTCATATCCCATAAACATCACCCATTGAATTGCACAATTCAATTATTTTTAGTATATTCAGAGTTGTGCAACCTTCACCCCTATTTTTTATACCTCATTTTTGAACATTTTCATTACTCCAAAATGAAACCCCATACCCATCAGCCGGCACTCCCAAATCCCACTCATTCCCATTTTTGGCACCAGCTAATCTGTTTCTGTTTCCATAGCTTTGCCTAATCTGGATGTTTCATAAAAATGGCATCATACAATATGTGATCTTTTGTGACTGGCTTTTTCACTTAGCATAATGTTTTCAAGGTTCATCCACATTGTAGCATGCATCAGTACTTCATTCCTTTCTATTGCTAACTAATACTCCATTGTATGGGTGTACCACATTTTGTTTATCCATTCATCGACTGACAGACTTTGGGTTGTTTCCATTTTTTGACTCTGATGAAAAATGTTGCTGTGAGTATTCATGTACTGGTTTCTGTGTTGACATATGTTTTCATTTCTTTTGGTTATATAGCAAGGAGAGAATTGCTAGGTCATATGGTAACTCCATTCTTCATATTTTGAGGAACTGCCAACCTACTTTCCAAAATGTGTCAGCCATTTTGAGGTATAAAAATAAAGTTTTAATCCAACTCACAGTCCTGCTCCCACACATGCCCACACAGTGGTTTTATTTGCTGCATTTCACTGCATAGAAGAGTTCTAATTTATATATGGCAGGTTAAAAATTAGAATTCTATTTTATGAGGGCCACTGAAATAGTTTAAAAGCAACAGGTTAGACAATAACCTCAGAAGACCTAGCATTAAATTGAAACTGAACTATGGACACAGCATTGTAATACTTTGGAATTTAGTGATTCGAAAGCCACACCAATGACACCAGGTGGACCCCACTCGGGGTCTGCTTTGTCTTGGCTTAGTAGCCAACATTTGATTTGACACTGTTCTTGAAATGGTATATTGGCACTTGCACTGAAATCGCATTCTTCCATGGTATGAAATATTGTAACATTGGGGACAGTCAACTTTCAGAAGTTTCTACTCTTAGAAGGAGTTTTTATATGATACACAAATATTTTGAAGTAGGTATATTATATAATTTATTATTTACTATTAATGATAATTTTATCTGACTTTCTTAGGTTACTTGAGGGCAGATATTACAACTTGCCCACTGTCTTATCCCTTGTGCCTAATCCTTGAGGCTAGGAATGAAAGAGTGTTTGTTGAATTGAAACTAAATTGCATTTAACTTAAATTCTATGAATTAATTTTTAACTTGCTGCATACAAACTAGAACTATTACTCTATGCAGCAAAAGGAAACATATAAAACAACTGTGTGGGCATGTGTGTGAGCAGGCATGTGAGTACGTTTCTGAGTGTGTAGTTTAACTGCCTTTACAAAAGAACTACAAGTGATAAGCATTTTGGAAAATACATAGTGAATATTTTGTTTCAGTGGTCTGTTTCCCTGGAGGACAAACCTAAAGTGCTTCTTTTACAACATTCTAACAGAAATCTACAAAGGAGAGTTAAAAAAGAGCACACATTTTTGCAAACAGGTTTCATTCTTCCTGAAAAGCATCTAAAGTCATGTATTCCTGTCCTGGGATTTAGTGGCCCTACGTTTTAGCTCTGAAAGGAAAATACATTCAGTTTATCTGTCAGAACTACATGGAATAAAGGCAGTCATCTTCCAAAAAAGCATATCATACAGAATAACAAAGACAAACGTTCAGTAAAGTTTATAAAAATTCAATACTATTGACATCTGATGGTTAGTTACATGCCAATTCCTCAAAACATATGGCTTAATTTTTTAATGTGAGCTAGGGATACAATGTTTTCTAAAATGCTAATAATATGAAAAGTCCATGTCCTGGCTTTGAAAAGAAGCTAAATAAATCAATAGGGTTCTTATACCAAACATACATTTTCTCCCCAGTTGGTGAGGAACACCCTGCCCTGTGGATTCCATTTTGTCAATATAAAGCAAAAGATATTTCAATATTTAAATTTATATTCTAGGAAAACAATTATAAAATTTAAATCAATATGAACGGATAAACTTGGTGCAAATTTTTATGAACTGAGAAACATTAAAAAGGAATTAGAGCATAGCTTGAATTTTGTTCATATTTCAAAGCAATATAGCTATCTATCCTTTATATTAAGAAAAACCAGAGGGGCCGGCTAGATAGCTCAGTGGATAAGAGCACCAGTGTACCACATGGGAGGCTCCGGGTTGGGTTCCCGGGGACCTCTCCGAGAGGGCAGACTGCCTTGAGAAAGGCAAGCCACCGTGGGCCGGGCAAAGCCGCCATGGGCAAGGCAAAAAGCCGCCATGGGCAGGGCGGAGCCACCACGGGCATGGCAAAGTCACCCGTGAAACATGGAGCTGCGGCCTGCAAAGCGCGGAAGCCGGGCAGTCTGCAAAACATGGAGCACTGCTGCCCGCAAAACATGGAGTGGAGCCGCCGGTGAAAACGGAATGGAGCCACCCAGAAACGGAGCGAGCCGCCTCCGCGGAGGGCTGACTCGGCACGTCACCGCAAAAGACAGG
>PVKH010021061.1:0-14428 GCA_004027955.1 Chaetophractus vellerosus | reverse complement strand
AATCTTTAAAAAAAAAAACAAAAAAAACAAAAAAACAAATACACTGTGGGGAGCCCAGGAGGAGGAGAGAAAGGGGCAGAGAGGATATTCAAAGGAATATTGGTTCAAGACCACTCAAACTTAATGAAAAACATGTATATACACATCCAAGATGCTCAGCAAACTCCTAACAGGATAAACCCACAAAAAGACCCACACGACACCGTGTTATAATCCAATGTCGAATGCCAAAGAAAAAGAGAATCCTGAAAGCCACAAGAGGGAAGCAATGTGTCACATACAAGGGGGCCTCAGTAAAATGAAGTGCCAATTTCTCAATGGAAACCACGGAGGCCAGAGAGCAGCGGGAAGGCATATTTAAAGGGCTGAAAGCCCCAAACTACCAACCAAGAATTCTGTATCTGCCAAAACTGTCTCTCAAAAATAAAGGATTAAGACCCTCCTAGAAAAGCAAAAGCTGAGGTACTCTGCACCACTAGGCTGGCCCTAGAAGAAATGGTAAAGAAAGTTCTGCAAGTTGAAAGGAAAGGACACAACACAATTGGTTGAAGCCACACAGAGAAATAAAGATCCCTGGTCAGGGCAGCGACATGGGTAAACGTAAATGCCAGCACTATTGTGGTTTTGATTTGTAACTCCACTTTTCACTTCCTTCTGGATCCAAAAGGCAAGTGCATGAAAAGTAATGATAAATCATGGTTTTGGACTCAATGTATAAATATAGAATCTGTCACAAGAACTACATAAGGAGGGGGTAGAGGGACAGAGGAATATGGTTTATTTATGGTATTGAAGTTGTTAAATTGGTATCAAAGCAAACAAGAGTGTTGTAAATTAGGATGTTACATTTTAGCACCATGGTAACCATAAAGAAAATATCAGAAAATATGCAAACTCATAGAGAAAGAAAGTAGAGTACAGGTTACCGGGGTTGGGGGACAGGGACAATGGGGAGTTAATGCAAAATGAGTACAGGGTTTCTGTCTGGGGTGAAGGGAAAGTTTTAATAATGGATGATGAGGAGGGTACGGCAAAGGTGAATGTGATTTATTCCACTGAATGGTCTGTGTGGAAGGGGTTGGGATGGAAAGATTTATTTTGTATATATGTTTCCACAATTTGAAGAAAAAAAAGAGAGAACTAAAGAGACAATGACAATTCAGTACAATACATGATACTGGATGGGATCTAAGAATGGAGGATAAAAGGCTCAAAAGGACATGGGGACATATGAAAAGTCATTACATTTATTGAACTTGATAACTGTACTTAACGGTGATTAACAGAAGTGAATACCGTTGTTTGTTGTATTATGTGTTCAAAGTGTATGATGTATGCAACCTGCTCCCAAATGTTAGAAGATAGATAAAAATGATAGATGATATATATAGATAGATGATAGGTAGATAGAATGATATGGCAAAGGTGGTGAAATGTTCAAATTGGTGTCTGGGGAGAGGCGGGTATGTTCTTTGTAAGGGTTTACATTAATTTTGCAACTGTCCCGTAAGTTTGAAGTTATTTCAAAATCAAATGTTAAAAAAAAAACAACGAAGAAAATACGGTCCCAGTTCTTCAAAGCTTTGAAAGCTGGATAGTTTTTCAGGGAGTGGGGAGGGGAGAAGAGGCAGAAGTGATGAGTACTATTTGGGCACAAATATTAGGCATGACTCCTTCTCTCCATGGGTTCTGAGACAACTGTTTAGATAGATAAAGGCCAGGGGGCCGAGGCCATGTGAGCCATACCGCTGGCAAGCAGGAAGGGAGCTTTGAAGAGATGGGGAGAGCTGGGAAAGGCAGGTGCCCCGTGAGAAGTGCTGGGTGATCACCCATTGGAGTGATTTTGAGGGTGAGCTGTGTTTACAAACAAAACAGAAATGAATAGGTTGGTGGCATGATACTTTGAGTGCCCTTGGAATTAAGTGAATTACGTTGATGCAGTTGGGGTTGGCTGAGGGCTGGTGCCACGGGCACTGGTCCTATGAGCCTGAGGACAAACATTTAGTGCAGCTTTGTACATCATTTACCCTCCCAGGTCACAGGCCGTCCCAGGGCCAGGACAGTATCTGGTTCACCCTGTCTCCAGCGATACCCAGTGGAGTAGATAACGTGACAAGGAGCCAACAATGCTTCTTCCTTAGCCTGAAAGCAGAAATGGAAACAATGGGACTTCTTCAAAAATTAAAAACAACCCTGTGGTTAGAGCATTTTATATGAATAGCTGGGAGAGGGGTGGTTGTTTAGTGCCCACGGTCCCAGATACTGGACTAGTTGCATATTGGCG
Source organism: Chaetophractus vellerosus (assembly GCA_004027955.1). Lineage (NCBI taxonomy): Eukaryota > Metazoa > Chordata > Mammalia > Cingulata > Chlamyphoridae > Chaetophractus > Chaetophractus vellerosus. Next base: position 12,144 of record PVKH010021061.1, on the reverse strand, counting down.
CCAGCATCTTCCTCATCACGGTGTCCTCCTGGCAGACCTCTACCAGGTGACATGGAAAGCAGGTGCTTTCCACTGGGGAACGGAGAAGGAGCGGGCCCTGCAGGGTGCAAAAGCAGCCATTTCAGCTGCCTAGCCTCGAGGACCTTTAAGCCTGGATCCCCAGTCAAACTGCAGGTCTCTGCCACCTGGACCCTCACCCCCCACCCCCTTCGACTAGTGCCTCTGGCAGGAGGGAGTAACAGGACATCCCAGACCCCTGGGGTTTGGAACCAAGGTGCTCCCAGATGCAGCCCAGTGCTACACCCTTTTGAGAGGCAGCTTCTGGCGGGCTATTGGGCCTTGGTGGAAATGGAAAGGATCGCTGAGACCTCCCAGGTCTTCCTGAGGCCAGAAATCCCCATCCCATCCTGGGGTCCTGGGACATCAGAGCACTCACCAAGGCCATGCCCAGCATCAGAGAATCATTAAAGGGACGTGGCACACTCAGGAGCATGCTTGTCTGGGCCCCCAGGGAGTGACACACCTGCATGAGTGGGTGGCAGGACATCCTGCAACAATGGCCCTGTTGCAACACCAGAGGAGGGCCCTTTCCTCCTCACCTCGGCATCCTGGGGGCCCGACTCAAGGATGTGGCATCAGATGCTCAGCGCTGGTTCATTGCTGGACCAGCCAAGCTACCGCCACCTGGCATTCACTGGGCAGCAGGGGCCACTTCCCCTGCCTGAGCAGACTATATACTGCCTCTGGCCCTGGAAACACTGCCCAATGGGCTGGATTGTGAGCAGTCCTCTTACCCTGGACCACTCAGACCCAAGCACCCCTGTGCACCTGCTTACTGACTCATGGACCATCACCAGTGGCTCAACAGGCTGGTTTGGTTCATGGAGGGAACGTGACTGGAGACCCAAAGGTTCCCCAGTGTGGGAAACACTTGGTGGCCTGGAAAGGCACCGTCTGTGTCACCCACGCGGATGAGCATGGCAAAGGCTGGTATCATTGTGAACATCGTTGGAGTGACCTACTTGGTCAAGGATGCACTGAGCTGCTTTTCACGCCTGAAGGAGCTGGAGATCCTCCTGGGAGAGAGGCTGAGGAAGAGCCCTGCCTGGAGGACATGAAATAGCTGAACTTCCCACAGCTGCTTCCACCACTGGCTGGATCCACCACTGAACGGGACAAGGAAATTCTGCCACCATGAAATGAGGGAATTGGAGGGGCCTTCCATGTCACCACCACCCACAGGCAGCTGGCATTGTGCAGAACTTTAATGGCTGCCTGAAAAAGAAGCTTTAGCGTCTATAGCCCCAACTCTCTTATTGGACGGACTGTCTGCCTTTCTTGGGCCCTCTGGAAGCTGAACTCTGCAGTTCTCCAGAAGGGAAACACGGCCTATTCTGCTCCCTAGCAGACAGGGGACGAGGGTGAGCAAGGATCCCAGGCTTTGCTCACATCTGCCCTTGCACACATCAGGATTAGGACTGGCCCTACAAGGGGAACTAGGAAACACCACTGGGGACTCTCCAGCTGCCGTCAGACCATCCTGCTTTTTACCCCATTACATCCTCCCCACAATTCCCAGGATGGTGGGAGGTTAGGGTCACAAGGTGGAGCGGTAGGATGATGGAAGCGGGCCTATAAGTGCCTAATGCACTGGGGTGACACTCTGGTGGGCTGGGCCCGTGGGCCCACACACATGTATGACAAACATACTGGAGGTTAGTGGGCCATGTGACGCCTACCTGTGTGGGCCACCAGGCCCCTTGGGAACAGTCATGGAACACCTTCGAGGAGTCCTGACGACTCCTACCTACCAGGAAGGATGGAAGTGGGCTGAAAAATATGGGTAAGACACTCAATGGAAAAGGGGTGAGATTATAGCTCAGGGCAAGGGGCAGACAGACTGGGTGGATAAACTACTCCAAGGCCAAGAAAAGTGGCTCCACAGGAAGTGGTGGCATGATCATCCTGTCCAGACAACACCTTCATCCTGTTGAGCTGGGCCATCGCAGTGGCTGGGAACCTGACCCATCATCCAACCCCTCATTGTCTCTCTCCTCTTTGCTGAGTCTACATTGACACTCAGAGCTGACTTATCCTGGCTCACATTTGAACCAACACCAGCAAGTCTTTCATTTACGCCCTGTGACAAAGATAACGGCACAGCCAATGGCGGTGCACTCTTCTCCATACCCCTGGACAACATGCCGAGCTGCAACCACTCCTGATGTAATGAAGCTGGCAAATGGCCCAGCCATCTTGCCAATTGAGCATCTCTAGCAAAGCATGATTTGCTAGGAGGAGTCCATCAATCTTCAACCACCCCCTTCTGGTAGCTCATTCTGGCCCAGCTGCGAGTAAGTGCCAAAGAACACATGACACACACCTGTTGGCCACCTTGGCTGCCACAGCTGAGTTCACGGCATGAGCCCTTCAGGCTTGGCAAAAATCACTGGACTCTGGCCAAAGTAGTGCTTGATAAGCCTTAGATGTCCTCCTGGTCCAACAAGGAGGTGTGTGTGCTATTGCTAACCCCTCCTGTACGTGGCTAATATCACTGGCTGTGCAGTGTACTACCAGATTCTACGTGGGACCTCTTCAGCTGGCTCCCAGGGGGCAGCAGGGCATGGGAGCAACTGTTACTCCAGACAGGCCTCGTCATCCCTGGTGTCACAGCGTGCAGAGGTGAAGCCCTCCTAACCTGCTGCAGCCGCTGGAGTTCCCAAACCTTCAGTGTCAACGCTGTTGAGAGTCACGGGCTGGTAGGCCCGACCCATCTCTGCCTTTGTGTCTGAAGTGGGAGGGGATCTCATGTTGTGGAAGCAAATGCCGAGTAGGCTAGGCCTAGTCAAGAGGCCAAGGGGTCAACTCTTGGGGAAGTCACAGACACACCTAGTGGCCATCGCCCAGCTCTGGCCTACCCCTGCCTCTTTTTCTTTTGTCTCAGTCTGTTTTCATTCCACAGCCCAGGATGGCAGGTCTAACGAAAAGGCCTGACCAGACCTTCCGGAAACTGGGAACAAGCAGTCCGAGCTATCAGGTCGGGAACTCTCAGAGGCAGGGCCCCCTCCCCCTGGGTAGATAAACACTTCACACCCAAACAGCACAGGATTGCCTCTCTCTGACAAGAAGCAGGGTGCACAGAGCTGCCACCCACCAGCCCTGACCTGAGCAGGTTGGCCTGCGCAGGAAACCAGCCACAATCGGATCTTTTCTCCTGATGCCTGGGACTCTGTGCTGGGTAAGTAATAAAATGGTCACTCGCTGGAAGTTTCTGTCATGACTGAGCCTCTGTTCCCACAACACACCGTGTAGCAACTTGTTCCAAGGGAAGGAAGCTGCAAAGACACACACATGCACACACACACAGCCACAGACATAACACTGCCATCCAGTTGCCCAGCCAAGTGGCCAAGGGGCACAATCCCCAAGCATCCTTTCTGGTTAAAAAGATGACAAAATGAGGGGACCAAGTGTTAAGGCAGAAATTTATTAAAATCCATTTCTAGAGTGTTTTACAAACAAAAAAAAATGTACAGAGTCTTCAACATTCAGCAATCAACTCTATTCTCAGGAGTACTTCGTGAGAAGACAGAATTCTTTACCCTCCCCCCCAGTAAGACACCTCTGTAGATAGCCCTCAAACGATGCCTCTGAGTACGCTATGTCTTATAAGAACAATCCGTTTAGGACCCAAGGCAGCCCCCAAAACCTCTGCAGAGAGTGAAAGATGCTAGCAGGGAACCTTCCCGAGATGCAATGCCTCATGACAGAGGTGTAGTGCAAGAAGAGATATGCAGAACGCCGCTGCTCCGAGGAGCAGGCTGCCCCGGCCGGCGGCCCTAGCTGCGGAGTGTGGCCAGCCGGGACTGCATGGCCTCCAGGGCTTCCTCCTCCTCTTCCTCCTCGTCTTCTGAGGCGGCCATTGCTCCTGGAGGCTCGGGCTCTGGAAGAGCGTCTGTTACTTTACTGGGTGCTTTTCCCAGTGCCCCTGAAAAGAAACAGCAGACAAATGAACAAAACACTGGCTTCAGGAAGTGACCCTTCATCCGTATCCTTACATTTGCATACCTGGACCAATCGGCAAAGAGACAGAAAAGGGGCAATAAAAGAAGCCATTTTGGGGTTTGGCTCACTGTGGCAAATGTGCAAACACCAACTCGTAAGGATACCAAAATCATAAGCAAAAAGATTTTGATTTTAAGAATCTTGGTTTAAAGTGCCTGACCTAAGTTCCTAAACACCACTGAAAACTTAATTTTCAAGATTCATGAAGATGTTAAATCTCTCCATATAAAACTAAATTGTTTCTAAATTCTTCACAATTTTTTATTCAACTACTTTTTTTCCTGAACTTAAATTAAAAAAATAAAATATTAATCCTACCAGTTTTATTTTTTATTAAACATAAAACTCAGAAAATCCAGAAGTGGAAGAAAATTTAAATACTCATTAACCATCACTCAAAGATAATTATTACTGACATTCTTATTTATCCCTCTTCCAGACATGTTTTACACAAGTGTATTTCTGTAAAGAAAGGCTTTTTTACCCCACATATTTTGAACATCTTTCCATGTCATTAAATATATTTCTATATATAGCTAGATAGTATTCCATTAAAATAAATATACTATAATTGATTCAACCAATATTCTATTGTTAGGCATGCAGTTTGTCTCAAACTTTTAATATCATAAATCACATTACTACGGACCCTCCTTGAGTTAAACCATTCAGCACATCCTTAATTATTTCCTTAGAATGAATGCCCAGAAGTGGATCTGCTAGGTCACTATTGCCAAAGTGCTTTCAAGAGAGTCTGTCCCAATTTAAACTCCCATGCAGTATATGAGAACAAATGCCAAAAAACTCTAGGAATTAAAAACATTCTTTATCTTTTTGTATGTGTGTTTAAGATGGTTTAGACGTCATGTTTTTTAAGAAAACAGCTTGTCTAATCTAAAATAAAAAATGTAGACGTGAGGGAGGCAGCGCCTAAAGGAAGAGCAGCTGGGCCATCCAGTGGCTGCAGGAGGAGGCACCAAACTGGGAGGCCGGAGCTCGCGGTCATACCTGCTGTGATTTCAAACAGAATCTTGTCAATTTCCATTTCTGCTGCTTCTTCCATTTCTTCCTGGTCGTCCATGCTTTCAAAGGTGTCCTCTAACATCTCTTCTATGATGCCAGCCTAAGCAAAGAATAAACAACGTCACTACCCTCAGCTGTTAAATCTGTGTCAAGACACTGCGAAGGCTCCGGCACTGGGCCAGAGGAGGCCTGGATGCTGCCCCTCTGCAGAGGCTGAGACCCAAATGGCTTCTGAACTGAGCCCCAAGGCTAGCAAGGGCCACTGCGGTTCCCATAAGGGTTGCACTTGAGGAAGCTGCTGGCAGAGGAGCTGTCCTGGGAGGCAACTGCCCTGACATTGCAAATATCATCTGCGGAGGCAGAAGCTGAAACACGATGTGAAAACTGGTTGTAGCCACACTAGACACTGTGGTCAGTCGCCAAAGGCAGGGTGGGAAGGCCGAGAAAGGCCTGAAGAGGGCTCAGGCACAGCCAGGGTGCAGTTGCCGGCGGCTACCAGGCCCAAAGTCAGGCCCAGGCCTGGGTGAGGCTGGAAGCAAGCTCCTCCCTGGTCGCTGAAGTAGTGTCTTGGATACCTTGACCTGGGCAAAGGAGAGCTCTGCAAAGGGCATGGGGTCAGTCCAGCAGTCTAGCAAGGATTGATCAATCCACTGCACCTGCTCATCCACTCCTGGGTGGTGCCCCGTGCCTGGCGGCCTGCAGCGCCAGCGAGGCAGCAGACTTTGTGCTCATGGTAATAGGGTACCACAGGGCAAGGGGTCAGGGCACGAGGAAATTGCTCAGGCTTCTGAGGAGCTGCCAGGAAGGGCACCCTGACTTATTTGCCCCCCCGCTTTGTACCCAGAGAACTGGTGAGTCAAGGTACCGGGTGCCACACGCTCCCCTGCCCTCCACCAGGTTAAGGCTCTCTCTTGCCACGCTGATTGGCTCAGATCTAAAGCAACCCCTGTGGCCTACCTGTCTCTCGGCTCCCAGACCACTGACATGACTGGCAGGAAGCTGGCTAGTCCCATGTGCTGCCCATTCACAGAACTCTTTCCAGCCCAGAAAATGAAGAGGTAAAGAAATTCACATTCCTGGTCACCCAGGTCTGCTGAACCGGGGCTGTCATGAAAGAGGCTAGATAATCACTTGCTAAGTGGTGAAGCACGGCCCACCAGGTCCTGACCATAACAGCCCTCCACGACCCGGAGGATGCAGCTGCTGCTAGTTATCCGTTCAGCCCATCGGCAACAATTCCTCAGCACCTGCTCTGCGCTGCCCACCAGGCCAGGAATGGGGAGAAGGGAAATGACTGAGACCCCGGCCCTGCCCTCATGGAACCGGCCTGGTGGGAGCTGTGGCACATGCCTGGGTGGCGTCCTTGACGCAGTCATTAAATATGATCCCACCATATGAGGCCTTTTAGTATTCAGAAACCGCTGCGAAAAAGACCCCAGATTCTAAGAAAGGCTTCCCCTCAGAGCCTGGGGGTTACAGGAGCTGCAAGCAGCAGGCCTGAAGTAACTCCAGGAATCACCTACACCCAGTTCTAGAAGGAGAGTCAGCCTCAACCTGGGGGAGGAGACCCAACATGCCACTTTGAAAGGACATCTGCTTCCTCCCTGGCTCCCCCTCACCGCTACCATCCAAAGATCTCTCATTCCAAACACCTGGGCTCTGAGCTTTTGTTTTTTTTTTTTTTGAGATACTGGGGGCTGGGGACTGAACCTGGGACCTCGTATGTGGGAAGCTGGCACTCAACCACTGAGCCACCTCAGCTTTCTTGAGTTGGTTTTTTTGTTTGTTTTGCTTGTTGTTTATTTTCGTTTTAGAAGGCACCAGGATCCAAACCCAGGACCTCCCACGTGGGAGTTGGGCACTCCAAGTGCTTGAACCACATCCACATCCACTCCCCTGGGCTCTGAGTTTTTAATGCTGCTTTTCTTTTCCATCAGCTCTCTCCTCCAGGCCCTCTAGCCCCATGTATAATTCAAGTACATAAATGAAGTTTGCTAGGACGAAGGGAGGCAATGTCTGTGCACAAACTAAAGGATGTGAAGTGTACAATACTGTTCTCAGGCCACATATCGGAATCCTGAAGCAGCACCTTTACAACCACCATTTCCTAGCACCCTTTCCTCTGTGACAGCACTGGTGACATCTGTGCTCCAACCCCAGACCTGCCGCTTCCTATACACATAACCTGAGGCAAGCTACCTGCGGCTCTAGAACTTGTTTCCTCCAGTGGATGAGAGGGGTAAAGATACCTAGCCTGCAGGGCTGCCAGGAGGACTCGATGGGGCATGGGGCACCATCGGCTGGCGGGTGGTGGTATTTGGGTGCTTTCTATTTGGTTCTCTGTCTCCCCAACTCTTAGTTTAGAATACAGTTCAGCAAACTATGGCAAGTGGGCCACATCTGGTCTGCTGCTTGTTTTTGTAAATAGTTTTATTGTAACAGCCACGCTCATCTGTTTACATATTACTCATGGCTGCTTTGAGGCAGCAAAGGCAGAGGTGAGTAGTTACCAGCGATGTATGGCCACAAAGTCTAAGATAAACTTATTATCTGGCCCTTTAGTGGAAATGTTTGCCAATCCCTGGACTAGAAGGACATTCCTCACCAGCTTTACTACCATCCCCTGGAGCAGCAGAGGAAGCTCCTCACAAGGACAAGTTCAAGTCCCAGCCTGTGGCTGGGAGCACATTTCTAAGTAGGATCTTTGGAGATCCTACTGGTTGAGACAATGAAGCCACAGTGAATCAGGGTGGGTTGCAGTCCAATATGAATGGAGTCCTCACAAGCAGAGGACATTTGGACACAGTGAGGAGGAGACAGATGGAGAGAGATGGCCAGGTGACGGAGGCAGAGACTGGGTTACAGATTGTCAGCAAGCCACCGCCAGAATGCTGCAGACTTCAGAGAAAGCAAAGCCCTGTTGACACTGTGATGTTGGACTTTCCGCCTCAAAACTCTGAGACCATACATTTCTGTTGTTTAAGCAATTAATACCAGTCTGGTATATGTTACAGCAGCCCTGGCCAACTAGGACACTGGGTTTCTTTCTACCTCCTTGCACAGGCTGGAGACCGCAAACCCCATCTCCCTGCACTCCAGAGGGCTGCTCTCTGGATCCCCCACCTCCCCTAGAGCTCTAGGTATACATTCTTGCTTCTTCTAAGGGGCGCTCTGGACCCAGCCTCTGCCATGCCAGCTCACACGGTTTCAATCTAGGTTCACAGCTGCTCCTCTGACCTCAACATCACTGATCCAGCAGCAGAGGCGTGTCCATTCCCACCCCGCCCCCAGCCCTAAACCTGGCCACTTGCTGGGGTGACTCCCTGTGCTTGGGAAGGGGACGCAGGTTCACCTTCATCATCTCTTTGGATAGTTCCCGCATGGTGGCCTGGATTTCTGGAATCTTCACCAGACTCTGCATGGCTTTCATCACTTCTGTGCTCTTCTGCAGGGAACCGGCCACTCGTAGCACCGCTGAAAGGGAAAGGGTGGAATCAAGATGGCTCGACAGGATGAAGAGAGTCAGCCCTCATCCAACCCATTCCAATAAAGGGGCAGGAGCAGGTGGCTTAGAACACATCACTGTGCTAGTGGGCCGAGGGGAAGGCTTTCCTAAATTTGGGCTACCTGGCTAATTCTGGCATGCCTTCTGAGTGCACACATCACCTGGCCAGCCTGGGAGCAGCCTGCAGCCCTGTGGCAAGTTGCAAATGAGGGAAATAGCTCTAGACCTCAGCAAGGCCACCCTGGAAAACAGAAGGCTGCAGGCCACCCAAGTAGCCCTTTCTACACCAGACTCTGGACAGCAGCTCTTCTGGGAGGAACCTGTCACGGGTCCTCAGCAAAATGAAAGAAATCAGGAAAGATAAATGGAGAACATGTGCGTCAGTGCATGAGGTCAACAGTTCCTTTCTAATGGTTCCTGAAGCATGCTACTATCTTCTTTACAGGAAAGCATGGCAATAGCAGCTAGTAACCCTCCAAATCTGTTTTGAAACGAAATGTAAAGTTCTCAGAATTGCTATACATTAAGCTTCTCATTCAAACTAGCACACAGACTTCCTCTAGTATTGCAGTGCCAGGCTACGAGGGCTTGACCTGCACTCCAGTTTGTACATGTTCTTGGTCTTGGTCAGTTTTCTGGTGGGTATGGACCCACTGTAAATAGGATCTCTTCAAGATGCTGCTTCAGTTAAGGTGTGGCCCCACTGAATCAGGTTAGCTTTTAATCAGGATTTCTGTTTGAAATCACAGGAAGGAGAAACCACAGGGAACATCCAGAAGCCAGAAGTCAACGTAACCCAAAAGAAAAAGGAGAAGATGCCGCCTTGTGCATTGCCATGTGATGGAAAAGCTAAGGAATCCCATAGATGACTTGCCAGCCAGAAGATTCCAGACCTGGAGGAGCAAGCTTTCTAGGCTCTGAAACTGTGTGCCAGGAAATGGGTCGTTAAGCCCACCCACTGTCTGATATTTGTTTTAGCAGCAGGGAAACTAAGAGACAGGCTAAGCCCCTATGATTTTACCTCACTCTGAATCCAGAACTCCAGGAAGCTTTCACATCTAAAAGAACACAAGTGGCAAGGAAACAGGAAAGGTCAGGGAAATGCCTGGGTGGTGTATGTAGCATTTTGTGGTTTTTCTAAGGACTAGATGCATGAAAATACTTAATTTCTCTTAATGTTGGAATGGGAAAGTAAAACAGTGACCTACTTATAAATATTAGATTAATTAGAGAGGAAGTGTCAAAATCTATATGACATGAGGGTCCTGCCCTGATCAAGATGGTGGCGTGAGGAGCTTCAGTGCTCCATCTCCCATGAGAAGTTTTGAACTGGCAGAAACAGCTTTCTCAAAGCTTCAGAAGACAGTTAAAGGACTGCAGTAACAGGGCAAGTGCTGAATCAAGAAAAAAGCAAGTTAAAAGCAGTAGGATCTTGGGGTATCCTGCCTGGTATCACCCCCGTCCCCATACTGGCTCAGCAGAGCTGGACTGTGCTCCCAGTGTGGGTTCTTGGTCCTAGAGGGAGCAGAGTCATAACCTTTGTGCACGTACAAGGATGCATGCATGCCTGGTACAATCTGTCTGGGGCAGCCTGAATGACAACCAGGACACGCTTCATGGGCTTGAAGTCCCAGAGCATGTCCCGTGCCTAAAGGCAGCTCACAGAATGCTCTATAGAACACTACAGAACAGTTAAAATCCCAGCCACCTAGAGCAAAGGAGTGCCAGACATGGACACAAGGAAACACTGTTTCCCGGGAGAATGAGGACATTCATATGTATGTAAAGGGGAGAATTCCTAGGGCCATATGCACACGTCCAAGACAAGACACATGTGCAGAAATGATCTTGGAATCTCTACGCTTTTGTCTTGGGCTGCTCTCTAAACTCATTGTAAGGCTAAGTGCTGAAGAAGAGAATAACACTTGGGATATTCTACAAAGACTGAGAAAGTTATTTAAAAAAAATTTTTTTTTTTTTTTTTTAAGCTCCTGGCTTTCAAGGAAGTTTCTATTATAACACTAGCTGAATTCAAGCTTAAGGAAAAAAACACCTCAGTGTCTAAATTCCAGTGAAAACACCTTAAAATATCAAAAGTCGGGGTTGCAAAATAAGATTAAAAAAACATACAAAGAAGTAGGAAGCAATGGCCCAGGCAGAGGAGAAGATTATAAAGATTAGAAACCATCAGTGAGGAAGACCAGACCTGGGAAATACCAGGCAAAGACTTTTAAAAAACGGTCCTTAATGTGCTCAAAGAGCTAAAGAAAATAAGGGCAGAGAATTAAAGGGCATTAGGAAAACAAAAAATGAACAAAAAGAAAATAGCAATAAAGAGACAGAAATTATGAAAAGGAACTAAATAGAGCTGAAGACCACAGTAACAGTAATAAAAATTCCCTAGAGAGGTTCAACAGCAGATATGAACAGGCAGAGGAAAGAATCAGTGAACATGAAGTAAAACAGCTGAAATCATTCAGTTTGAGGAGCAGAAAGAAAAAACAATGAAGAAAGTGAACAGAGCCTACAGAACCTGTGGGACACTATCAAGTCTAACCATATATGCATTGTTGGAGTACCAAAAGTAGAATAAAGGTGGAAAGGGCCAGATAATTATTTTTTTTAATGGCTGAAAACTTCCCAAATGTAACAAAAAACAAGCATATATACACTCAAGATGCTCCATGAATTCCAAACAGGATAATCCAAATAGACACACACCATGACATATAATCAAACTATTGAATATCAAAGATAGAGAATTCTGAAAGCCACAAGGGAAACATGTCACATACAAGGAGCTTCAATAAAATTAAATGCTGATTTTCTCATCAGAAACCATGGAGGGGGAAGCGGATGTGGCTCAAGTGGTTGGGCTCCTGTTTACCATATGGGAGGCCCCAGGTTTGATTCCCGGGGCCTCCTGGTGAAAGCAAGCAGGCCCATGTGGCATGGTGAGCTGACAGCCCGTGAGGCGCGGTGAGCTCGCTCAGCAAGATGACGCAACCAGGCGGCTGGCTGTAGCCCAGTGGATAGGGCGCTGGTATACCACATGAGAGGCCCCGGGTTCAGTTCCCGGGGACCTCTCCGAGTGGGAAGACCGCCTGAGAAGGCAAAGCTGCCGTGGGCGGGGCAGAGTCGCCGTGGGCAGGGCAAAAAGCCGCCACGGGCAGGGCGAGCTGCCTGCAAACAGAGCAAAGCCGCCTGCGAACGGAGCAAAAGCCGCCCAGGAATGGAAGCAGAGCCGCCCACAAGCGGGGCAAGCCGCCTGCGCAGTGAGCTGACTCAGTGTGTCGCCGCAGCGGGGGGAGACAAAGCAGACATAGAAGAACACAAAAAATGAACACACAGCAAGAGCAAACGCAGAAAGGGGGGGATATGTAACAAAAAAAATAAATAAAAGGGCATCAGTGATGTTGGGGCCCAAATGGTTTAAAAAAAAAAAAAGATGATGCAACCAAAGGGAGACAAGCAGACACAGAAAAACGTACAGCAAATGGACACAACAAGCATAAGCAGCAAGGGGGGGATAAATAAATAAAAATCTTATT
>PVKH010021060.1:0-14433 GCA_004027955.1 Chaetophractus vellerosus | reverse complement strand
GGGGTGTGTCTTCTGAAGGATGGAGAGGACTCAAAGAGATTGGTAGTAAACTTGGTTTCTTTTAGGGAATTTAAAGAATAGAAAAGGTCTTGCATGGGTGCCCATGGGAGACTTCCTTTCTGAATCTCAACCATATTTGACACTTCTCTTTAGCATCACTCTTTGGGTTTTTTTTAAATAAAATTTTATTGAAGTTTATCATTCATACATGAACAAACATAAACAATAAATGTATAGTAAAATTTGTGAATTTACAAAACAAACATGCATATCATCATGCAAGGCTCCCATACATCTCCCTACCACCAACATGGTGCATTGTTGTGAAATATTCATTAAAAACTATGAAAGAGCATCATCAAAATATTACTACTAACTATAGCCTATATCTTACATTTGGTGTATTTTCCCACACTCACCCAATTATTAACACCCTATGTTAGTATGATATATTTGTTACCATTTAGGAGAAAACGTTCTCATATTGTCCTGTTAACCAGGGTCTATCATCCACCACTGGATTCAGTGTGTTATACAGTCTCATGCTTTGTGCAATCCATACAAATTGTATACGCAATGGCTCTCTCATTTTCATCACAGAGTTGTGCTGTCATCATCACCTCAGCCAATTTTAGAACACTTTCATTACCCTAAAAGGAAAAATCTCATATTCCCTTATATCCCTCATCATTGTCCCTTAGTATTGAAATAATATCTTCTTGCCATTGCTGCAAAATATTACAATACTACTGTTAACTTTCGTCCATAAGATACATTAGTTGTAATTTCCCCATGTATCACCACATTCTTAGCACTCTGTAAAAAAAAAAAAAAGAGTTCTTATATTTATACTACTAACCACAATCTTTATCCACTACCGAAATCACTGTTATACATTCCCTAGATTATTCTCTAGCATCTTTCAATTGACATTTATGTCCACAGACTACTCCTTTCCACCACAATCACATTTATAAATCAGCAGTGTTAATTACACTCACTATAATGTTACTCTCAATTCTATGCCTTTCTACACTTTTACAATTAACTTTATCGATAATGCTATATACATTAAGCATCAGCTTACATTCTCAGCCCACATTCTATCTCCTAGTAAACTATATTCCAGAGTTTACTCATTGTATTTAGCTCATATTATTGAGACGATAAAATATTCATCCTTTCGATTTCACTCAACATGATATCCTCAAGGTTCATCCATGTTGTCATACGCACTCCGATTTCATCTCTTCTTACAGCTGAATAGTATTCCACTGTATGTATATACCACATTTTAGCCATTCATCACTTGGGATGTTTCCATATTTTAGCAATTGTAAAAAATGCTGCTATGAACATCAGTTTGCAAATGATAGTTCAAGTCCTTGCTTTCAGTTATTCTGAATATATTCCTAGTAACGGGATTGCTATATCATACAAGTTCTATATTCAGCTTCTTGAGGTACTGCCAAATTGTCTTCCACAGAAGCTGCACCATTCTACATTTCCACCAACAGTGAAGGAATATTCCTGTTTCTCCACATCCTCTCCAGCACTTGTAGTTTTCTGGGTTTTTTTTTTTCTTTTAATAATGGCAATAAGTTGTAAAACAGTATCTCATTGTAGTTATGATCTGCAATTCCCTAACAGCTATTGATGTTGATTGGTTTTTCATGTGCTTTTTTGGTCATTTGTATTCCTCTTTGGAGAAATGTTTATTTAAATCTTTTGCCCATTTTTAATTGGGTTGCTTGTCTTTTATCATTCAGTTTTATGATCTCTTTATATAACATAGATATCAAACCCTTATCAGATATGTGGTTTCCAAATATTTTCTCCCATTGAGAAAGTGTTTTTACTTTCCTGACAAAGTCTTTTGAAGAACAAAAGTGTTTAATTTTGAGGCAGTCCATTTATCTATTTTTATTTCATTGCTCGTGCTTTGGGTGGAAGGTTTAAGAGACTACCGCCTACCACAAGATCTTGAAGATGTTTCCCTATATTTTCTTCTAGGAGTTTTATGGTTGTAACTTTCATATTTAGGTCCTTGATCCATCCTGAGTTAATTTTTGTATAAGGTATGAGATAGGAGTCCTCTTTCTTTCTTTCTTTTGGATATGGTTATCCAGTTTTCCCAGTACAATTTGTTGAATAGATTGTTCTGGCCCAGCTGGGAAGGTTTGACAGCCTGGTAAAAAATCTCTTGACCAGAGATGTGAGAGTCTATTTGTGAGTTCTTGATTCAGTTCCATAGGCCAATCTATCTTTATGCCAGTGTCATGCAGTTTATACCACTGTAGCTAATTAACATGTTTTAAAGTCAGGAAGCGAGAGCCCTCCAACATTGTTCTTCTTTTTTAAGACATTTTTGACTATTCAGGGCCCCTTACCATTACAAATAAAATTTGATAAGTGGCTTTTCTATTTCTGCAAAAAGTCTATTGGGATTTTTTATTGGGGTTGCATTGAATCTGTAAATCAGTTTGGGTAGAATTGACATCATAATAACATTTAGTCTTCCTGTCCATGAACAAAGAATGTCCTTCCATTTATTTGAATCTTCTTTGGTTTCTTTTAGCAATGTTTTATAGTTAAATAAATGTCCTTTATGTCCTCAGTTAAGTTTATTCCTAAATATTTGATTCTTTTAGTTGCTATTATAAATGGAATTTTTTTCTGATTTCCTCTCAGATTGCACATCAGTAGTGTATAGAAATGCTACTGATTTTTCCATATTTATCTTGTATCCTGCCACTTTGCTGAACTCATCTAATAGTTCTAGTAGCTTTGTTGTGGGTTTTTCAGGATTTTCTAGATGTAAGATCATATCATCAGCAAATAGTGCAAATTTTACTTCTTCCTTTCCTATTTGGGTCACTTTTATTTCTTTATCTAGACTAATTACTCTAGCTAAAGCTTCTAGCACAATATTGAATAACAGTGGTGACAGTGGATATCCTTGTCTTGTTCCTAATTTCAGTAGGAAAGCTTTCAGTGTTTCACAGTTCAGTACAATACTAGCTGCAGATTTTTCATATATGCACTTTACATATTGAGAAAACTTCCTTCCATTCCTATCTTTTGGAGTGTTTTTATCAAGAAAGTGTGCTGTATTTTGTCAAATGTCTTTTCTGCATCAATTGAGAGGATCGTGTGATTTTTTTCTTCTCAACTTATCCATGTGGTTTATTACACTAATTGATTTTCTTGTGTTGAACCACCTTTGCATACCTGGGATAAAACTCACTTGATCGTGGTATGTAATTCTTTTAATGTGCTTTTGGATATGGTTTCCAAGTATTTTTTTGAGGACTTTTGCACCTATATTCATTAGCAATATTGGTATGTAATTTTCTTTTTTTGTTGTATCTTTATCTGGTTATGGTATTAGGGTGATGTTGGCTTCTTAGGATGAGTTTGGTAGAATTCTTTCATGTTCAATTTTTTGGAAGAGCTTGAGCAAGATCAGTATTAGTTTGTCTTTGAATGGTTGGTAGAATTCACCTGTGAAACCATCTGGTCCTGGGCTTTTAATCTTTGGGAGGTTTTTGATGACTGTTTCCATTTCTTTACTCGTGATTGGTTTGTTGAGGTCTTCTATTTCTTCTAGGGTCAGAGTAGGTTGTTTGTGTGTTTCTAAGAATTTGTCCTTTATGTTGTCTAGTGTTTTGGCATACTTTTGTTCAGAGTATCCTCTTATGATCTCTCTTATATCTGTGGGGTCAGTGTTAATATCCCCTCTCTCATTTATGATTTTATTGTTTTGTATCTTCTCTCTTTTTTTCTTTGTCAGTCTAGGTAAGTCTTGGTCGACTTTGTTGATCTTCTCAAAGCCAACTTTTAGTTTTGTTTATTCTTTCTATTGTTTTTTTGTTCTCAAGTTCATTTATCTCTGCTCTTCTCATTATCTCTTTCCTTCAGCCTGGTTTGGGATTAATTTGCTGTTCTTTTATAGTTCCTCCAGGTGTGCTGTTAGGTCTTCAATTCCAGCTCTTTCTTCTTTTTTAATGCAAGCATTGAGTGCTATAAGTTTCTCTCTCGGAGCTGCCTTTCCTGTGTCCCATAGGTTTTGATATATTGTGTTCATTTTCATTTGTCTCAAGATATTTACTGAATTCTGCTGCAATTTCTTCTTTGACCCACTGATTATTTCAGAGTGTCTTGTTTAATCTCTATATATTTATGATTTTCCTTTTTTCCATCCATTATATTGATTTCCAGTTTCATTCTATTATGATCAGTGACAGTGTTTTGTATAATTTCAGTCATTTTATATTTATTGAGACCTGTCTTGCCACCAAACATATGGTCTATGCAGAAGAAGGATCCATGAGAGCTTGAAAAGAATCTATATCCTGCTGTTTTGGGAGTACAATACTCTATAAATGTCTGTTAGGTCTAGTTCATTTAAAATACTATTCAAATTCTCTATTTCTTTGTTTACCCTCTGTTCCGATGTTCTATCCAATGCTGAGAGTAGTGTATTGAAGTCTCCAACTATTATTGTGGAGACATCTATTTCTCCCCCTTCTGTTTTGCCAGTGTGTGCCTCATGTATCTTGGAGCACCTAGGTTATGTGCATAAATATTTATTATAGTTATTTCTTCTTGGTGAATTGCCCCTTTTATTAATATTATCAATATATAATGACCTTCTTCATCCCTTATAACAGTTTTGCATTAAAAACCTGTTTTATCTGATATTAGTACTGTTACTCCAGCTCTTTTTCTGGTTGTTATTTGCATGGAACATCTTTTTCCAAATTTTCACTTTCAAATTGGTTGTGTCCTTATGTCTGAGGTGAGTCTTTTGTAGAGAGCATATAGATGGCTCATTTTTTAAAATCCATTCTATCAGTCTATGTCTTTTGATTGGGGTGTTCGAGCTATTAACATTCAATGTTATTACTGTAAATCCATTACTTACTTCATCCATTTTATCTTTTGGCTTTCCATTGTCATGTCTTAGTATTTTCCCTTCCTAATAATCTTCATTTCTACACTCTTCTCCCAGTCTCTTGCCCTTGTTTTTTCCTTTCAGGCAGCAGCACTCCCTTTATTATCTCTTGCAGTTCTGATCTTTTGCTAACATATTCTCTCAGTTTTTGTTTGTCTGTAAAGACTTTGAACTCACCCTCATTTTTGATGGTCAGTTTTGCTGGATACAGAATTCTTAGCTGGCAGTTTTTCTCTTTCAGTAACTTAAATACATCATACCACTCTCTTCTCACCTCCAAGGCTTTTGATGAGAGATCAGCACTTAATCTTATTGAGCTTCCCTTTAAGAGGATGTTTTGCTTTTCTCTTGCTGCTTTCAGAATCCTCTCATTGATATCTGTCCTTCAGAATAGTAGGTGTCTCTGAGTAGATCTATTCAAATTTATTCTGTTTGGGGTTCATTGTCCTTCTTAGGTATAATATGTATGTCTTTCATAGGGGATGAGAAGTTTTCAGTCATTATTTCCTCAAATATTCTTTCTGTCCCTTTTCCATTCTCTTTTCCTTCTGGGACACCAATAACGCATATATTTGTGTGTTTAGTGTTGCCATTCATTTCCCTGAGACCCTTATCTATTTTTCCATTCTTTTCTCTTTCTGTTCTCCTGTCTTTTTGAGTTCAGATGTTCTATCCTCGGTATCACTAATTCCATCTTTGATCAATTCAACTCTGCTGTTATATGCCTCTAATGTATTTTTTATCTCATCCATTGTGCCCTTCATTCCCATAAATCTGTTACTTTTCCTTGCAGGCTTTCAAACTGTTCTTTATGCTCACCCACTATCTTCTTAATATCCTTTATCTCTTTCCTTCAACTCTTTGAATTGATTTAGATTTGTGTGATTATCATTGATTAGTTATCATAAATCCTTCCTGTATCTCTTCAGGATATTTGTTTTTTTCCTTTGGCTGGGTCATCTCTTCCTGTTTCTTAGTACGGCTTGTAATTTTTTGCTGTTGCCTGGGTCTCTGAATATATTGGTGAATTTACTCTGACAATCTCTCTCTTGCCTAGTGGTTTTTCACACACATACCCCCCCTCCCATGGCTCTTCTTTAATTTTTGATTCAACTTATTTTAAGTCTTTAGAATTGCCCATCTTAAGTTATCAAAATTAGGTCAGGAACTCACTAATGGGATGCACATTTTCTCCCAGCAGTTCAGGATAAGAAAAACCTAAAAGCAGTTTTTCTCCTTGCAGTTTCCTGGCCAGCCAGCAGATGGCAATTATCAGTGAACCTTTCCAAGAAGGTGTCTCTTTCAACCCCTGCTTACCCATGCTTCCAGTCTGGCCAGAGCCAAGATTCAAAGTGGGCTCTGCCAGCCAAATTCACTGACGAGAAACCACTCTCCACCCTCTGCTGCACCCTTTCTTCCCAGGGAGGAAAATGCCTGTTCCCCTCTCAGTTGGCTTCAGTGAGCCATTGGTTTTATCCAGGCTGTGTGCCTTGAGAGTGGGGGCTGATGTCATTCCCAGCCACTGCGGGGGCCTTAGTATCTCAGAGTTATTGTTTAGGGTTCTTTGTCTCTCTGTCCCTCACCATCCTGGGGGTTACACAGCACTGTCCTGGTCTGCTGACCTCCAAAGCAGGTCCCCCAGACAGCTTTTTGCCCTTTCTCTGTTGTTTTTATGAGAGTTGAGCCCTGCCTGCCTACTCCAATGCCATCTTTCTGGAACTCAATCTCTTTGGGGTTCTGATGATATTGTGACTGAAGTTCAGAAGCCACCTCACCTACTCAAGGTTGCATGGTTACTGGCCCAACCCAGGACTGGGGCACAAAACTTACATTTTTTCAGATTCAGAGCTTTCTTTTACATGCTTCAGCATTGCTAGACAACTAAGATTCTCAGAAATATAATTGGAATGGTAGGGTCTGGATGGTTTCTAGGTGTGGAGTTTAGATAAGAATGCTAAAGTCTGGAGAAGAAAAGCAAATATGGATTCTTTGAGGGGTTGCAGTAAATGAGATGTTTAGAATTAGTCTTATGGCTGATAGAAGCCCCCAGCCAACCAGCATTCATTGGTCTGCAGCCTTTCCTCTGCACCACCACCCCCCATTGAGGGTCTCAACCATAAAACTGGGCAACTATTAGCTTCATTTATTGATTTTATCTAGTCCTTAGTGGGCCTGTAATCTGGCCTGAGTCTAAGCCCTATGTCCAGGTATCTTGGTAAACCTACAAGTTCTAACCAGCTTCATGCTTCAAAGACTGCTGTGCTATAATCCCTCCAAGCAGATCAGAACTGTGGGTAGCAATGTTAGGGAGCCAAGGCTTTGAGCCATTATATTTTGGACTAGAGTTCATATTCTTTAGAAACTAATTTCCTAGGTGAATCAGTGCCTCTCCTCCAGCAATAACCAGTCACTATTTATCTTATTCTTCTGGCCATTTGACTCAAGGCAGCATGAGGCATTAAACCAAGGACGTTGCAGAATGGATATGGCTTTGGTAAATAGGGAGGAAGAGTACCAATATATGGGAAAGAGCATGAAAAAAACACAAAGTAACCCTATTCTTTAATCAAGGAACAAACCTGGTTTGATGCTCAGAATGGAAGTGGCATCTGTTTGAATTCCTAAGAAAGAGACAGGAGTATATTTCTAACATGATGCTCAAAATTTCTGGGACTAATTTCTCTCAGACACCAAAAAAAAATATCTACTTGCAGAGATGAAAAGTGCTACTGGCTTCTTTCAAACATCATTTCATTAAATTGGCTGTTCATGGGAGTCCTTCTCCGTCTTCTGTTCATGGGCAGTGGAGTTTGCCCATTCTTTGTGCCAGGTACTAGGCTTTATAAACTATCACGCTGTGTTTTTCTGCTGTATCTGACTTTGTAAAGCACAGACTGGCATAGGTAGAGCTTAAAGTAAGTGGTTGGTGTTTCATGAGCTTTTATTCTACATCACATTGTTTAAATCTAAGAATGAATAAATGAATTTGAGTTCTTATAATCCTGTTAATTCACTTTCCATTTATTATACATCAAGCCCAGGAGCCTCTCTTAGTGAATATGGACAGTTCTGAGTAATGACAAGGGAGGCAGTTCTTAGCTGAGACTTCTGAAAGTTGGCAGTTGAAAAAAAAATGTGCTTTTCGTATTGCTAGTCTGATCATGACTGAGTTAACTGGCCAAGCCATGGAAGAATGGAGACTACCCAGTCTTAACCCTGTGGGTACCATCACATCTGAAAACTGTTGAATTATATTAAAAGAATCTGACAATTCTTTTCATAGTAATGAAGATTATTACTATCTCCAAGTTTTTGAGATCTTATTAGATTTTCTGGATTGGTGAGGCTCTCTTGCCTCTGTGGAAAAGTTTTTTTTACCTAGGACCTGCCTTTTTCCCATTTAGAATACTTTTACTTTGCTACCCATGACTGGCCATCAGCAGCATTGCAAAGTGATGCAGGTAAAACAAAAGGAATAAAACAGGCTCTGGCATTGAGAGGCATGTTTTTGAGACTTGGCCTCATTGTATACTATTTGGTGAACCTGAGCTAGCCATT
The DNA here is from genome assembly GCA_004027955.1 of Chaetophractus vellerosus. Lineage (NCBI taxonomy): Eukaryota > Metazoa > Chordata > Mammalia > Cingulata > Chlamyphoridae > Chaetophractus > Chaetophractus vellerosus. Next base: position 5,918 of record PVKH010021060.1, on the reverse strand, counting down.
CATGGGCTCTCTTCTAGTTTCTCATTATGATCTAGGAATAATACCAGTTGTGGCAGTTTGAGATTATTTATGAATTCCAAAAAGAGAGATTATGTTTGTAAACTGGTCTGTTCCTCTGGGTGTGATCCCCTTTGACTGTATTAGATTCAGCTGAGATGTCTTTGATTAAATCTAAATGGATAGAGTTGACGCTAACACATTATAGTGAGTATAACTAACACAGCTGGTTTATAAATGGGATTGTGGCTGAAAGGGGTAGTCTGGGGATGTAAATGTCAATTGAAAGAAAGCTAGAGAATAATCTAGGGACTGAATAACATAGTAAACCCAGAGGTAGATGAGGATTGTGGCTAATAATACAAATACAAGAATGTTCTTCTATGAACTAGAACGAATGTACATCACTTACAAGGTGCTAAGAATATAGTAATTCATGGGAAAATACAATTAATGTGACTAATGGACTATAGTTAACAGCAATATTGTAATATTCTTGCATCAATTTCAAAGACGGTAGTATATCAACGCTAAGTGTCAATAATAAGGGGTATGGAATTTTTTCTTTGGACTAAGGAAGACATTCACAGCTTTACTGGGGCAATGACTGCACAACTCTGTGATGAAAGTGAGAGCCACTGAGTGTACACTTTAGATAGAATGTACAAGGCATGGGACAGTATAACACAGTGAACCATGTGGTGGAAGATGGACTATGGTTAACAGTACAAATTTGAGAGTGTTCTTTCATGAACTATAACAAATACAATACGTAGCGCTAATAATAGGGGATGTATGGAAAAAATATAACAAGTGTACTCTATAGACTATAGTTAGTGGTAATAGTATGATCATGTTCTTTCATAGCCCATAACAAATGTTCCACAACAATGTAAGGTGTTGGTGGAGGGGTGATATATGGGAATTCTGCACACTATGCATGATTGTTTTATAAGCTCATAACTTCTCTAATAAAATAAATAATAAATAAATAAAAGTATACAACTGTAAAGGTGCTCAACCCCATTTCAATCAGGACAGTGCAAATGAAAACCAGGAGACACTGTTATTCACCCATCAGATTGACAAAATTTGATCAACTGGACAATACCAGGAGCCAGTAAGCATATGGAGCAATGAGAATGCTCATTCACTGTTGGTGAGAATGCAAATTAACCTATGACCTACCAATATAGTCCTAGCAATAAGTCTATCTGAAAGATTCTTGTTAACATGGCACTGGACACATGTAAAAGAATGATCCTAGTGGCAATATTCATAATAGCCCCTAACTAGAAACAACCCACATGACCATAAACTGAAGAAGAGATAAATAAATTGTGGTATATTACCACAATGGAATAATATGCAGCAATGAAAATAAACACAAATCCTGCTACATAGGACAACATAATGTTGAGTAAAAGAAGAAAGACATAAACAAATATATAAGGTGTGATTACACTCACATAAATTCAAAAGGAAGGCAAACTAAACTTAACTAGGGAGTAAAATTATAAAGAAAAGTAAGGAAATTATCACAAAATCAGGATAGAGAGATGGAGCTATGACTGGGAGGGTTGAAAGAGGTCTTCTGGGATGGTGGACAGTGTTCTATGTCTTGACCTAGATGATGACCACAGAAGTGTTTCCTTTATGATTATTCATTAAAATGTACATATTGTTTTTTAAAAACTTACCCAGCATGATTACCTATTAGGTATGGTGAGGAGAGACAAAGAAAGAATCCTGAATGATTCCCAGGTTTCTGGTTTGAATGGATTGATAAGTTGAACCATTAGAGAGAGCAAGGGATACAAGAGAAGGGAACAGACTTTGGGGTAGAGACTAGGAGTCTTATTATGGATATAACATGGGATGATAAATGAAACTGGGGCTGGAGAGAGCTCCAGGCTTGGAGAGTAGTGCTGAAAGTCACCAATATGGTGGCAAATGAAGCCATGGACATGAATGCCCAGGGAAAGCATGTGGGATGAAAAGAGAAAAGGCATGAGAATAAAACCACTGGATATCTAAATGGAAGGGAAAAGCAGAGAGAAGTTATTCATGATGGATAATTGAGAATTGGTGTAAAGAAAGGTAGGAAGTGACCTTGCAAGGGAAGGAACCACAGTGGAAAATGCAGCAGAGAAAAGATATAAGGCAAAGATGAATGGTATCCATTGGATTTGGCATTTAGGTTATCTTTGGTGGTCTTAAGCAAAAGCAGTTTAGAATGGTGACAGCAGATTTCAGTAGTTTGAAGATAAAATAGAAGATTAAAATTGGAAGCTGTGAGACAAACAATGCTTTCAGGAATTTGACCGTGAAGAGAAGAGAGTGTGTTAATCACGTAGACTACCAAATTCTCTCTGCACACATTGCTAACTGACCTCTGAACCATACATGTACAAAACACTACCAAAACAACTCAATTAAAGACAAAAGATCTGAACTGAGTCCAGAAGTACTGGACAAGAAACAGAGCTCACGGTACAGGACAGGCCAAGATAGTTACCTGCGAAAACAAAAGAACACTTCATTCAAGAAAAGTAGCAGAATTCAGAATCTATATAAAATTATATTCATAATGTTAAGGATATGATCTAAAATTACCCAACTTATGAATGACCAAGAAATTGGAAAACATTCCCAAAATAAAAGAAAATCAGGCAAGACAGGTCCTGAGATAAACTGGATGTTGAAACTAGAAGGCAAGGATTTTTAAGGAGCTATTACAACTATCCTCAGTGATGTAGAAGAAAATATGCTCATAATGACTGCATAGATAGGAAATCTGAACAGAAAAATAGAAATGCTAAAAAAGAAACATAAAAATTTTAGAGAGAACCAGCTGTGGCCCAATTGGTAGGGCTCTAGTTTGCCACATGGGAGGCCCTGGGTTCGGTTCCCGGGGCCTCCTGGAGAAGGCAAGCCGCCACAAGCAGGCAAGCCACCGCATGGTGAGCTGACTCAGCGGAATGCTGCAGCAGGGGGAGACAAGCAGACACAGAAAAAAAAAGCAAAGTAAATGAACACAGCAAGTGCAAGCAGCAAGGGGGGGATATATAAATTTAAAAAATTTTTTTTTAATTTTTTAAAAATTTAGAACCAAATTCTAGAACTAGAGCTATATGGTTGCAAGTTTTAAAATTTAAAATTTTAGCTGAAAAGGGACTTTGAAAAGGTAATACTATATACTGTAATCTCTGAAGCAACCTTTTTGGGTTTTTTGTTTTCTTTTGCTTTTTGTTTTTTGAGGTACCAGGGACCAGGGATTGAACCTGGGACCTCGTGTGTGGGAAGCTGGTGCTCAGCCACTGAGCCACATTAGCTTCCCTGAATTGGTTTTTTCATTTATTTGCTCATTGTTTGTTTCAGGAGGCACCAGGAACCAAACCTGGGACCTCCCATGTGGGAAGCGGGTGTTTAACCACTTGAGCCACATCTGCTCCCCCTAAAACAACCTTTTGAAAATACAAAAGCATATACATAAAATTCAATAGAAAAATTAAAATAGATTTTAAAATATATTGAAGTAATCAAAGAAAGGCAAAAAAGGATATTACAGGAATAAAAACAAAAAACAAGTTTAAAAAATAATTAAATGATGTATCCAATGCAGCCATATCAATATTTAATGTAATTATTAATAATTAATAGACTGCTCCAATTAAAAGCCTGAAATTTTCAAAATAAAGTAAAAAAGAAACAAAACCCAACTATATGCTGTCTCCATGAAATTAACTTTGCATATGAAGACAAAGTGTTTTAGTCTGCTGGAGTGCTGAAAGCAATATACCTGAAATGGGTTTGGCTTTTACAATAAGGATTTTTTTTTTTAATACATTCCCCCCTTTTTGCTTGTTCTTGCTGTGTTCTTTTTTTTTATTCTCTGCATTCTTCTGTGTCTGCTTGTTTCCCCCTGCTGGGGCAACCTGCCAAGTCAGCTCACCGGTGTGGCGGCCCGCCTGCTGGTGAGGGCTCACCCTTGCACGCAGGGGCTTGCCTTTGCCTGCGGCAGTGTGCCCCACCCGCAGTGGCGAGCCCCACCCACGTTAGCTTGCTTTCTCGAGGTGGTCCGCCCATTAGAAGAGGCCCGGGGACCGAGCCCGGGGCCTCCTCCCATGTGGTAAACCAGCGCCCTACCAACTGGGCTATCCAGCCAGCCCCCTACCATAAGGATTTATTAGCTAGCAAGCTTAGAGTTCTGAGGGTATGAAAATGTCCAAATCAAGGCAAGATCAGGCAATGCTTTCTCCCCAAAGACCAGCTGCCAGTGATCCTGGACTCCTTTGTCACATGGCAAGGTACATGGCGGCATCTGCTCATCTCTCCCTTCTCTTCCAGGTTTCATTGATTTCAGCTTCTGGCCTCCTTGGCTTTCTCTCTCCCTTTGTCTAAATTTCATTCTCTTATAAAGGACTCCAGTAAGAAGATTAAGACCTACCCTGGGCCATGCCTTATTGAAGTAACCTAATCAAAAAGCCCTTAACAGAAGTAATCTAATAAAAATCCTAATAAAAAGGCCCCACCTACAAGAGGTTCACACCCACAGGAATGGATTAATTTTAAGAACATACTTTTCTAGAATCCATAAAGCCCTACACCATCACACATAGATAGTCTGAAAATAAATGGAGGGAAAAATATGTCACATAAACAGTAAGCATAAAAAGACTGGAGTATTAATAATATCAGATAAAATGAATTACAAGAAAAACTTTTACCAGAGATAACAAGGGATAATACTTAATGTTAAAAATGTTAATGGAATCAAGAAGACAACATATGCATGTAAAACAGATTTTCAAAATACGTGAAAAAATGACATAATTAAAATTAAGACATTTCTACAATTATTGTTGTAAAATTTAGGAACTTTCTTTTAGCAGTTGCTAGAATAACCATACAAAATAACTCAACAGTGCTATTAACCATCCTGACTTGATAATTATAGAACACTAAGCCTAACCAAGGTATAATACATATTCTTTACAAGTGCACATGGAACAGTCACAGAAAGACACTATATGCCCAGTCATAAAACAAGTCTCAATAAATGTAAAACACTGAAAAAATGCAAAGTATATGCCCTGATTACAATGGAGTTTAATTAGAAATCAATAACAATATGGTAATTGGGAAAATCCCAAATATTTGGTATGGCAGTTTGGTATTGTTTATGAATTCCAAAAATAGATATTGGATTGTATTTATAAACTGGTCTGTTCCTCTGGGCATATTAGCTCGTATTAAATTCAAAGATTTCACTTTTAGTTGATAAAGTTATGATTAGGGCTTTGATTTGGCCATGTCAGTAGGACATTGAGTCCTTGGTGGGCAGAGACTCACAGAGGAGAGAACTTTTGTTTTGATGCTGGAGCCCGGGAAAGTAAATACATGGAGAAGGAGAACACAGAGGAAGAGAGACAGCTCATTAGGATCCTGTGGCCCTGGGAAGAGAGATAAGCCTGATAGTCTACAGCTGACCTTGTGAAGAGACCAGAGCAGTTAAGCCCAGAAAGAGATGAGCCCTGGGAAGAGAGACAAAAGCCTTATACTAGCCTACAGCTAAGAAAGGAAGGAGCTGGGACCATGGACGTGTAGGAGGTAGAGGAAGGCTGAACCCTTTCAGAGACCGGCAGCCATCTTGCTCCAACATGTGGCAACGGACTTTGGTGAGGGAAGTAATTTACACTTTATGGCCTTGTGATTGTAAGCTTCTACCTCAAATAAATACCCTTTATTAAAGCCAACAGAGTTCTGGTACTTTATATCAGCTGACTAATACATTTGGTAATTAAGCAATATCCTTACAAATAATCCACAACTCAAATAAGAAATCATGAAGGAAACTAGAAATATTTTTGAACTGGATGATAATTTTGAATAATTATCATTCATATCAAAATTTGTGG
>PVKH010021059.1:0-14432 GCA_004027955.1 Chaetophractus vellerosus | reverse complement strand
CAGGTTAGAATGATGTGAATGGTTCAACATTAAGGGCTAAGGAAACCTCATGTGTTTACACAGTATTGAGCTGAAGCCTAGAATATTTGTACTAAAAGCTCACTATCTGTTACTAGAAAGCAGTTTTGAAAGCACCGTGAATATGGTTTGTTACATTGAAATTGCCATCTCCTAAGCCTTTTATAGACTTGATATTTGCTCTTGATTTTTCTTTTACTATATTCTCCAGCAAATTCAGTTATCATTAAAAATATATATGCTTGCAATCAGAACCCAACTATGTCTTGAAAATAATTCTGGCTATTTTATGTTAGTGTAGATTGGATGTTGAATTTGCCTGTGATAAAACCATCTGGGGGGGAAAACACCTGGGGAATCCAAAAGGCTTTCAATATTTTTTATATAATTGGGGCGAGGGGCCCGGCTAGATAGCTCAGTGGATATAATTGGGGCGCGTGATCATTTTTCATAGAACATTTCTCTTTTTTCTGTTGAATTCAAAGATGCACATTTTTAGAAAAAAAAGGTACATGGTATATAATGGTAGCTCTGCATTATCATAAGCGTTATGATAATCACAAAGAATCGCAAAGAATGCTGTGCTGTTTTATCAATGTCACATAAGAATAAAACCGCATCATCCTTAGATCCTGAGGCAGCAAAACTCATCTTTCTTTCAATAGTAGCTTAACAGTACAATGTCTCAGATAAAATGTTTCCATCTGGATTTAGAAAGCTGGGCTCCACACCTGCTTCCTTTAAGAAAAAAAAACCTTCTCATCCCATTCACCTCGTATTTTTATTCAAGTATTAAATCACTCCAGTGGGGGGAAAAATATATATATATATATAGTAGTTTGTATATGTGTGTGAATATATGAATGTATGTGTGTGTATATATATATCATGGTTTTTTGCCTTTGAAAGAGTGATGATGATAGCTAATATTTGATTATTAAAAATTGTACAAAGTGTTTTATGAATATTATCTCAGTAAGCTTTTGCAACAAAGCAACATTGAGAGTTATGTAATATTCCCATTACACAGATAAGAAAACAATGATTGGATAGCTATCCTGCCCACAGTGTTTTCACAGCAAATTGTCAGGCAGCCTTCTATACTGACTCAGTGTCTGTGCTTTCAGCCACCAAGGCATTGCCTCTTGTCCCAGGTAAAGTCAGTTTTACTTCCTCACTCCACTCACAGCTCTTTTAATAGCTGTGAAAATATGACCCTTATGGTATGGCTCCTTTCTGTGGGCATATGATGATTGAAAGTCAAGTTCATGCAGAATTAGACTATACTGGAATTACTGTTCTTTAGCCTGGCTGTGTCTTCCAATAAACTGAGCCCCATGAACCATATGTCATAGTCATGACCCCCTTGCCAGTATTTACCATGGTTATGTTTCATTGCCACTTAGACTTCAATTTAAACATTACCTCTTCTCTTCTGGCCTCCTCACCGAATGCATCATTCCCAGCTTTTACTTCTTCATTAAATCTATCAACATAAAATCACCTTCCTTATTTGTGTACTTGTATATTAATAGCCTTGACTCCCTGGAATGTAAGCTTTATATCTGTCTGTTTACTTCAGTATTCGCAGCACCTGGCGCAGTGCCTTATAGTGTCGTGTTTGAAAGTATTATTGAAAAGGTTAAACAACTTACTTTTGCTTGCTTTTTCAGAATATAGAAAACTGAAATTTTCCTTGAAAAGCAGAAATAGAAGAGCCATCTTTAGTGTCTGCTGCCTGGATGTTCACATGCTCAACAATCGTGTCCTTTCAAGGGCACCTATGGGTGTCAGTCATCTGGATTTGTTGAGGTGAACAAAGCAGGCTCCATGGCAGAGGTGAATAGATCCATATTCTATAAAGCTGAGGATTCTTGAGATATGAATTATTATCCTCATTTATAGATATGGAAAATTAAGCTCACATATATTAAGAAACTTGCCAAAGTTACTCCTGTCTTCAGAAACAGAGAAGAGTATAAACTCCAGGTTACCCTGACTCCAAAATGCAAGGTCTTTCAATCCTCCACTCTAGGTTAGAGGGTCACCTCCCTTTCAGCATCACTAGTGCTGGCAACCAAGTTCTCATGCCTGTATGGCAAGTCCTTATGCATTCACTGAATCCTGCAGCAAAAGTCAAATTCATTCATTCACATGAACTTGTTCATCCATTGCATTTGTTTTGACTAGCCAGATAATTATTAAATATTCCAAATATGGGATGTTTTTATCAATTAAAATCAATTAGAATTTTTCAGGTAACTATTTATTTATTAAAAACTAAAACAAACAAACAAACAAACAAACCCAGCATAACTGTTTTTAAGTTATACCCACTGTTCCATGGGTGGCTTTGGTTTTGTTCAGAATTCACCGACATTTGAAATTGGCAAAGCCAGTTGACATTACCTTCTGTGTTGCTTTCAAACTTTAGTTTTCCCATTTGGAAGGCCCCGTTCAGAATTAGCCTTATCGTCTCATATCAGAAGGAACTGAACCAAGACAAATTGATGGAAGCTACTAGAAAAATTTTCATTTCTGTATACAATATAAGTATCCAAAAATCTAACTGGCCAGGGATGTAAAATGTTACAGAGATTTCTGTTAATAGCAAAAGAAAAAAAAATTAGTAAGTATCAAGGGAAAAGCAATGTACTGGGAAATTTTTTTCTCACAATATGTGAAAGAGGAAAACATTCTTAGAACATAAAAAAAGATTCAAAGAAGGTAAGCAAATTGCCTTTTTATTGTTTTTAATATATTTTGATTACAGATGTTGTGAACTTACAAAACAATTAGGCACATGTATAGAATTCCCATACAACACCCTTTCACCAACACACCACAACATTGTGCAACGTTTGTTACAAATTATGAGATAATATCAGACTATTCCCAATAACTGGGGTCTCTAACGTACATTTGGCATATTTTCCCCTTTACTCCCCTATTATTGACACAGTTCATCTTTGGCATTGATATAAGAACATTACAGCATTGCTGTTAACAATAGTCCATAGGTTACATTAATTGTATGTTTCCCATGCGTCTCCACATTCCCACCACCTTGCAATAGTGACGTACATCTGTTCTAGTTCACAAAAGGACATTCTTGCAATTCTCATCTATCTCTGGGTTCACTGCACTACTCAGACCCTAGATTATTCTCTAGCTTCTTTCAATTGACATTTACATCCCTAGACCACCCTTTTCAGCCGCAATTCCATTTATAAACCACCTACTGCTCACTATAATGTGTTACCATTAATTCTATCCATTTCCACATATTTACAGTCAAGTTAATTAAAACTTCTCCATACATTAAGCATCAGTAGTCCTTCACAGCCCTCCTCTTATCTCCTAATAATCTATACTCTAGGTTTTAACTCCACACGTTTATTCATCGTATTTATTTCATATTAGTGAGACCATACAATATTTATCCTTTTGTGTCTTACTTATTTCACTTAGCATAATGTCTTCAAGATTCATCCATGTTATCATATGTGTCCCAATTTCATTTCTTCTTACTGCAGCATAGTATTCCATCACATGTATATACCACATTTGGTTTCATTGGTTGATGTAGGCTTGGATTGTTTCTATCTTTTGGCAGTTGTGAAAAACATCACTATAAACATTGGTGGGCAAATGTCTATTTGTGCCACAGTTTTAGTTTTTCTGGATAGTAGAGGAATTGCTGGATCATATGGCAATTCTATATTTAGCTTCTTGAGAAACTGCCAAACTGTCTTCCACAGAGACTAAACCATTTCATAATCCTACTAACATTGAAGGAGGGTTCCTATTCCTCCACATCCTCTTCAGTATTTTTTGTTTTTTCTTTTTTTTTTTTAAATAATGGCCATTCTATGGGGAATGAGAGGATATCTCATTGTCATTTTGATTTGCATCTCCCTAATAGCTAATCATATGGAACTTTTTTTTTTATGTGATTTTTGGCCATTTGTACTTCTTCTTTGGAGAAATGTCTGTTTAAGTCTTTTGCCATTTTTTTGTTGTTGAGTTGTATGACCGCTTTTATAGAATGGAAATCAAATCAAACCTTTATCAGATATGTGGTTCCAAATATTTTCTTCCATTGAGTGAGCTGCCTTTTCACCTTGTTGATGAAGTCCTTGGAATCACAAAAGTATTTACATTTGAGGAGGTCCCATTTATGAATGTCTTCTTTCATTGGTCATGCTTTTGGAGTAAGGTTTAAGAATGCACCACCTATCACTAGGATTTGAAGATGTTTTCCTACATATTCTTCTAGGAGCTTTATGGTTCTAGCTTTTATATTTAGGTCTTTGATCCATTTTGAGTTATTTTTTTGTATAGGGTGCAAGATAGAGGCCTTTTTTCTTTCTTTTGGCTATACATATTTGTTGAATAGATTGCTCAAAATCACTTGACCATAGATGAGAGGGTCTGTTTCTGAACTATCAATTCAGTTCCATTGGTCTATGTGTCTATCTTTATGCCAATATCATGCTGTTTTTATCACTGTAGCTTGGTATTATGATTTAAAGTCCATAAATGAGAGTCCTCAAATTTTGCTTTTCCTTTTTAAGATGTTTCTAGCTATTCAGGGCCCTTTACCCTTTCAAATACATTTGATAATTGTGTTTTCCATTTCTTTTAAAAAAATGCCAGTGGAATTTTTATCAAGATTGCATTGAATCTATATATCAATTAGGGTAGAATTGACATCTTAATGATATTCAGTCTTCTATTCCATGAATTGGAATGTTCTTCCAATTTAGGTCTTTTTAAATTACTTCTAGCAATACATTGTATTTTTCTGAATACAGGTGATTTACATCTTTGGTTAAGGTTTTTTCTAAATATTTTATTATTTTAGTCACTATTGTAAATGGAATTTTTGCCTGACTTCCTCGTCAGACTGCACATTACTAGTGCATAGAAACACCACTGATTTTTGCATATTGATCTTGTATCCTAACACTACTGAAATCTGTTATTAACTCTAACACCTTTGTTGTAGATTTTTTTGGGGACTTTCTAAGGATGGGATCATATCATTTGCAAGTAGCAAAAATTTTACTTCTTCTTTTCCTATTTGGATGCCTTTTATATCTTTTTCATGCCTGAGTGCTCTAGATATAACCTCTGGCACTATATTGAACAACAGTGGTGTCAGTGGGCATCCTTGTCTTGTCCCTGATAGCAATGGGAAAGCTTCCAGTCTTTCACCATTGAGTACAATTTTAGCTGTGAATTTATCATATATGGCCTTATCATGTTGAGAAAGTTTCCTCCAATTCCTATACTTTGTAGTGCTTTTTTATCAAGAAAGGATGACTTATTTTGTCAAATACCTTTTCTGCATCAATGGATAGAATCATGTGATTTTTCTTTGATTTGTTAATGTGGTGTGTTATACTGATTGATTTTCTTGTGTTAAACCACCCTTGCATGCCTAATATAAAACCCATTTCATCATGATGAATAATTCTTTTAATGTGTTGTAGGATTCTATTAGCAAGTATTTTGTTGAGGATTTTTGCATCCATATCCATTAGGAAAATGGATCTGTAATTTTCTGTTTTTGTGATATCTTTAACTGGTTTTGCTATTATGGTGACATTGGCTTCACGGAATGAGTTAGGTGGTGTTCCTTCTTCAATTTTTTTGGAAGACTTTGAGTACGATTGGTTTTAAATCTTTTTTGAATGCTTGGTAGAACTCCCTTGTGAAACCTTTTGGTCATTGGCTTTTCATTTTGGGGAGTTGTTTGATGACTGTTTCAACCTCTTTACTTGTGATTGGTTTGTTGAAGTCTTCTATTTCTTACAGGGTCAGTGTAGGTTCTTAATACATTCCTAAGAATTTTTCCATTTCCTCTACAATTTTTAGCTTGTTGATGTGCAGTTGTTCATAGTATCATCTTATTTCTATGGGTTCAGTAGTAATGTCCCCTTTTTCATTTTTTATTTTATTTATTTGCATCTTCTATTTTTCTTTGTCTGCCTAGCTAAGTGTTTGTCAATTTTGTTAACCTTCTCAAAGAAACAACTTTTGGTTTTGCTAATTCTCTATTGTATTTTTTTTGTTGTTGTTCCCAATCTCATTTATTTCTGCTCTGCTCTTTTTTTTTTTTTTAAAGATTTATTTATTTTATTACATATCTCCCCTTCCCCCCTGCTGCGGCGACGCGCCGAGACTTGGTCACTGCGCAGGCACGGCTTTCCCCGCTTGTGGGCAGCTTCTGCTTCCATCACGGCCGGCTTTTCAGTTCGCGGGTGGCTGGCTGCGCTCCATCCGCGGGCGACCTGCCCTGCCCATGGCAGCTTTTGCCTGTCCATGGCAGTTTTTTGCCCTGCCCACGGCGGCTCCGGCCCGCCCATGGCGGCTTGCCATTCTCAAGGCGGTCTGCCCGCTAGGAGAGGTCCCCGGGAATCGAACCCAGGGCCTCCCATGTGGTATGCCGACGCCCTATCCACTGGGCTATCCAGTAGGCTCCTCTGCTCTGCTCTTTGTTATTTCATTCTTTCTACTTGCTTTGGGGCTAGATTGCTATTTATTTTTCTCGTTCCACCAGCCATGTAGTTAGGTCATTGATTTTAGCTCTTTATTCTTTTTAAATGTAAGCATTGAGGGCTATAAATTTCCCTCTCAGCATTGCCTTTGCTGCATCCCATATGTTGTGATAATATTGGTGGTGTTGTTTTCATTAATCTAAAGATATTTATTGATTTCTCTTGAAATTTCTTCTTTGACCCACGGTTATTTAAGAGTGTGTTGTTTAATCCCATATATTTATAAATATTACCTTTTTCTGCCTTTTGTTGCTTTCCAATTTTATTTCATTATGATCAGAAAAAAAGTGCTTTGAATAATTTCAACCTTGTTGAATTTATTGAGATCTGCTTTGTGACCCAACATATGGTCTACCCTGGAGAAAGATCCATGATCACTTGAGAAGAATGTGTATCCTGCTGTTTCTGGGTGCAATGTTCTGTATGAGTCTGTAAGGTTTAGTCCATTTATCATATTATTCAAGCTCTCTATATCTTTACTGATCCTATGCCCAGATGTGTTATCCAATGCTGAGAGTGGTGTAGTGAAGTCTCCAGCTATTATTATAGAGACATCTACTTCTCCCCTCAGTTTTGCCAGTATTTGCCTCATTTAATTTGTGGCATCCTGGTTAGGTGTATATACGTTTATGATTGTTATTCTTCCCTGGTGAATTGCTTCTTTTATTAAAATATAATGTCTTCCTTGTCTCTAATAACAGTTTTGCTTTTAAAGTCTATTTAATCTTATATAATTATAGCTACTCCAGTAATTGTCTTGTCTTGTTTTGTTTTGTTTTTTGTTACTACATGCATGGGATATCTGTTTCTAGTCTTTCACTTTCAATCTTTTGATGTATGTAATGGTCAGGCTAACTTGGCCAGATAACTGTGCCCAGTTGTTTGGTTAAGCAAGCGCTGAGCTAATTGTAATACAAGGACATTTATGGACTTTAGTAACCAGTGAGTTCAGTATATAGATAGCTGATTACATCTGTAATCAACGAAAGAGATTGCCATTAGCAATGAGTGATGTTTTATCCAATCAATTGAATGCATTAAAAGGGGAAATGATTCCAGCATTTAGAGAGAATTTTCCAGCTCAACTTCAGATAGACAAGGTCTCCTGGGAACTCATCAAGTACCTTCATCAGAGTCCCGGGTTTACAGTCTGCCTGTGGAATTTGGACTTGTGCATCCCCATGGTCACTTGATATTTTTGTAAATATCATACTATTTACAGATATCTCCTGTTGATTCTATTTCCCTAAGGAACCCTGATTAATACAGATTGGTACCAAGAGTGGTTCTTGAGAAACAGAATTTTATATATGGTATTTCTGAAATGGTTCTGGGATTTTTGCAGTTGGCTCTCTACACTAATTGGACTTAAGTGTACTAATGACTCCCTTTCCAATAATCAAAAGGTGACTAATAGTCCATGCTGTGAGTTGGCAATGGAGAAATGCAAATATCAGCACTGGATTCCCCTACTTTAATGCTTATAAGAGGCAAGAATCTGGGTGATATTGTTTTCAACACCTTAACAGAGTTCTCTGGAGTCAAATGTTGCAATGATGTTGGCTGGCTCCTCCTACATACTCTGGATACAGTTACAAAAGAAAGAGATGAGTTAAGGCTTCAAGTTTACAATTTCAATGCTACATGAATGACATGAAATCTTCTTTGTGTGCTCTGAAAGAAAATCTTTTGTCATGTAGCCACAGACTTGAGATTTCTGTAGAGAACATATAGATTTTCTTATCCAATATACCAGTCTGTGTCTTTTAATTGGGGAGTTGAATCCATTAACATTCAATTTTATTACTATAAAAGAAATTCTTATTTCACCGATTTCGACCTTTGGATTTTATCTGTCATATTTTATTTTCACCACCCTTTTTAGACATTTACTTACTTTTACTGATATAATTGTCATTTCTAGGCTGTCTTCCAAGCCTCTTTCTCCTGTCTTTTCTTTTCAGGCAGTAGCATTCCCTTTAGTATTCCTTGCTAAACCAGTCTCTAGATTATAAACTCTCTCAGTTTCTGTTTACTCATGAATATTCTAAACTGGCCCTCAATTTTGAAAGACATTCTTGCTGGAAATAATATTCTTGACTGGCAGTTTTTCTCTTGCAATATTTTAAGTGTATCATACCACTGCCTTCTTGTCTCCATGGTTTCTGATGAGAAATAGATGCTTAATCTAATTGGGTATCCCTTAAATGTTATGCATTGCTTTTCTCTTGCTGCTCTCAGAATTCTCTCTTTGCCTTACGCATTTGACATTCTGATTAGCGTGTGTCTTGGAATTGGTTGATTCAGATTTATTTGGATGGGAGTATATTTTGCTTCTTGGACATGGATATCTGTGTCCTTCGATAGGGTTGGGAAATTTTCTACTATTATTTCTTCAAATATTCCTCTGCCCTTTTCCTTTTTCCCATCTCTTCTCCTTTTGAGATACCCATGACATGTATATTTGCATGTATCTTGCTATCATTTAGTTCCCTGAGACCCTGTTCAATTTTTTTTCCCATCCTTTTCTCCATTTGTTCTTTTCTATGTTTGCTTTCAGAGGACATGTCTTTAAGCTCAGCCAACCTTTCTTCTTCCTCCTCAAATCTGCTATTATATACCCCCAGTGTATTTTTAATTTCAGTTTTTGTGCCTTTCACTCCCCTAAGATCTACCATTTTTCTATGTATGGTTTCAAATTCTTCTTTGTGCTCATTCAGTGTTTTCTTACTATCGTTAATCTCATTATCCATTTCATTGAATTTATTTAGGAGATATTTTTGAACTTCTATGATTAGTTGACTCAACTCCTTTAGGTCATCTGGAAGCTTATCTTGTTCCTTTGCCTGGGATATATCTTCCTGTTTCTTGGTATGGATTGTAATTTTTTGTTGGTGTCTTGGCACCAGGTTTACTAGATGTATTTATTCTTGGTGCAATTTCTTTCCTTAGTTTAGTGCTTTCTTGCCCTTTCTCCCTTGCTAGTTGTGTAGTAGGAGCTGAGGATGTAGTTGGTGCTGAAGCCTGTGGAGAATGAAACTGCCTGCCCCAGGAACTGATGAAGCTTCTCTCACCTTTCTCTTCTGAAAGGGGTAGGGAAAGAGCTACAGCTATGTGTAATAATCCAAGTTGTACAGGACAAGACTGTCTGTAGTTGCCTGGAGAGACTGATGAAGCTTCATGCCCCTTTCTCCCCTGCCTATGGTGGGGATGGAGCTGGTGGTGTGGGCAACAATCTCTGCCATGCGGGTCTAAAATATTGCACTTGCCCAGGTAGACTGATGTAGCACTGCTCCTCCCTCCCTTCCAGGTGTTTTGGGCATGGACCCCGTAGAGTGCCAAACAGTCTAATCCATGTGGGCCTAAAGTTCTGCATTTGCCCTGAGAGGCTGTGGGATTACTGTCCTTTTTGCCCCTTAGGGTGTGGGGATGGAACCACAGTGCCCAACAGTTCAATCCATGTTGGCCAAAAGTGCCTGCCATTGCCCAGAGAGGCTGAGTTAATATTAGCCCCCTCCTATCCTCTTGGGTGGTAAGGGTGAATCCACAGGCACCCAATAGTTCAGTCGCTGTAGGCGAAAAGTACCTGCCATTGCCTAGAGGGGTTGAGGAAACACCGGTCACCTGTAGTCACCTCCTATCTCATTAGGGTATAGGGGTGGATCCACAGGTACCCACATGTCCAATTCATGCAGGCAGAAAGTGTTTCTCACTGCCCAGAAAGGCTAAGGAAACATAGCTCCCCTCCTATCTTACTTGGGGACAGAAATAGAGCTACAGATGTCCAATTATTCAGTCAGTTTGTGCCAAAAGCACCCGCAGTTTCCCAGAGAGGTTAAGGAAACCCCACCCCCCTCTTATCTTATTAGGGTTGGTGGTGGAGCCACAAGCACCCAGCAGTAGAGATCGTGCAGGCCAAAAGTTCATGCAGTTGCCCTGAGAGGCTAAGGAAATACCAGCCCTCTCCTACACTAAGTGGGGGAGGGCAAGGGAGAAGATGTAATTCAATGTGCTCAACAAACCAGTTCATGTGGGCTGAAAAAGCCTGCAGTTGCCCAGAGAGGCATCTCCTATCCTACTGGGTGGTGGAGATGGTGCCCCAGGTGTCCGAGTATCCAGTCTTTGCCAGCCAAAAGCACTTGCAGATACTCAAAGAGGCTGGTGCAGGTCTCCCAGCTTCCTCCCTGCCAGAGATGGATGGGGCTGGAGCCTAGACTAGGACTGCAGTCTGAACTGGGTGGAAAGAAGCCAGTCCTTAGTGTCACTGTGATTTTCAATTAGCCCTGCTTCCTCTCATGCCAAGGGTGGAGTTAAAAGTATGGCTACCTGCCTTTTTCCTACTTGGACATATTCCAACTTTAGCTTTTGTTGAATTATACTTTAGTCATCCAAATTTACTAATCAGTAGCTGAATTTGGTGGCCAACTGTTTCTTCCTCCCTTATTTTTGGGAAATGGAGCTTTCAACTCCAGCCATGGAATAGCTCCCAAGGTGACGTCCACCTCCAGTGGAGGATGAGCACTGGCCTCTGTGGTGTGGAGTGCTCTATTCACAAATCTTCACTGCAAACAGGCAGTCTCCTTCCATTCTTTCAAAGATGTTGCAGGATGCTCTTCTGGTCTCCTGGTGCCCTGAAGCAGGTGCTTTAGAAAGCTCTCAGTGATTACTAACTGCCCTGTACAACAAGCTGACTCTTGGAGCTCCTTACTCTGCCACCATCTTATCCCTCCACTCCCAAATTGCCTTGTTTTATAAGATAATTAATGTTAGTGCTAGGATTCAAACCCAGATATTGGACACTATAACTCATAGACTTTTCATCTTACCATACTCTAGTCAAGGTGGCCCTCAGTGACTATTTCTTTTTTTGTAAGGGATTTCAGAACCCTGTAATGGAAAATGTTTGGTAAAACTACAGGTCCTGGTTATTGATGATTCTAAGGAGTTTGATGCCATGTCAGAGGTTTTTTCAGAAGAAAGTTCACAATTAGTTCTGTCTAGAGCAATGTGCTTTAGTGTCAAACAAAACCTTATTTTAACTTTTACCAGGAAACACAGGAGGCCAGTTATCAGCTGACCATAAAAACAATGAAAATTCTAGATTTGCAAAATCATTTAAGTGATTTTTGATACTTGAGAGAAATATCAAGTACTATATTGAACCAACTCTGAGAAAAGGACAAAAGAATAATCCTGATCCAATTTGTGTCTCAGTTCCACCTATGTGTTATTAAAAATAAGTGGCTCATTAGCTTAACAAGCAAGAACTCACAGAGAAAAGGAATCTAAGAGGGAAAAATGGCTTCATCCCTTTTTTTTATTACAAGAAGCGTATGGGCCTAAATATGAATGAATTCTTCAGCCAGAGGATCTCTGGATCAAGGTGAAGTTTGAGGGAAAGAGATCCCATAATTGGACCAAAGTTGTGTGGTTGACGGAATTAAAGGGCCTGCAGAGAGACAGCAGGGGTTCAGATAGTCCGATTATCAAGTGGGCTATCTAAACATGAACAACCACAATAAAACAAAACTACTATCTGAAATCTTCAAGGAATGGGGCCAATTGATGCCTAGAGTAGGTGTTTCAAAATCTCCTGAAGCTAAATACTTCCTAAGATTTTATGTGAATTACTTATAAGTACTTTACATTGGGAAATAAATTCATCTCCTGAAACATGCACCAACTTACTCTACCTAGCAATGTGGTAAATTAAAAAGAAGGTTGAATGTGTCTTTGCTCTCAAGTACCTCTCCTCATGTTGGAAAGAGAAATTGAGAGAAAAGATGACAACCATGTTGGTTCAGCAGCTTAAATGAGACAATAAATATTTGGGAATGTTTCGATACTAACAAGAACTTTGAATAACAGAATTTATCTTATAACAAACATTGCACTAGATTAAAGAATAAAAGGTGGGTATTATCCACATTTGGCTGGTGGGGTAACAGAGGCATAGAAGGTGATTTGCTTGAAAGTGCTCAGTAAATGATAATATAGAAGTTCCAAGCAAGAATGTCTGCACTGAAAACCCATGTTCTTTATAATCCATCATGTCTCAAGGAGCTTCTGTAGCTGTGAGATTATTACAGTTTGGGCTTTTGACTTCCAGAGTTCAAAGTTACAGAATTTACTTTGTTTTTTTAAGATGGTACTGGGGTTTGAACCCAGGAACTCATACATGGGAAGCAGGTACTCAACCACTGAGCTACATCCACTCCTCAAAATTTACTTTTGTGAGGGCCGGCTGTAGCACAGTGGATAGGGCTCTGGTTCACCACATGGGAGGCCCTGGATTCGGTTCCCGGGGGCCTCTCCGAGCAGGCAGACCACCTTGAGAGGACAAGCCGCCATGGGCGGGGCAGAGCCGCCGTGGGCAAGGCAAAAAGCCGCCATGGGCAGGGCAAAGCTGCCACGGTCAGGGCAAGTCGCCTGCAGACAGAGCAGAGCCACCCTCGAGCAGGGCAAGCTGCCTGCGCGGTGAGCTGACTCCGTGCGTCGCCACAACGGGGAGAGACAAAACAGACACAGAAGAACACAAAAATGAACACAGCAAGAACAAGCAGAAAGGGGGGATATGTAACAACAATAACAACAACAAAAATTTACTTTTGTGGTTTCACGTTCAGGCCTTTCCATGGTTTTTGATCTTTTCAAAGAAACGAACTCAGTTCAATGCCTTGTCATACGTAAATCTCTTGGACACAGATTGTTTCATACATATTTTTAAACCATTACTAGACATTGGTTTATTGCTGATTTTATTGTATACTGCCAAACAAAAAAAAAAATGCTTACAACAATGATCTTAAATGTTTTCCAGAGTAACCATTACCTGTATCTATGGGTGTTTAAGATAGTACAGTTGATTTTACCTTAATGTTTTTTTCACTCAAATTCTTTGACTAAATTTAAAGTGCATAAAATAGGCTAAAATTTAAAAGAAAAAAACCTAAGGAAAATTTAATAATAATTCCATAAATTTTCCAAATTACTATTCAGGCTTATTTAAAAATTTTTAAATTGCTTTAGTTAGGCATTATTTTGCATTATTTGTTTACTCAAATTCAAGTATAATAACACATTTAATAAATAACTTAGAATCATAAAAAGTAAAAAGATGTAATCATTAAATTATGCACAGTATAGATCATCAATGCCATGGTTAGACTTTGGGGATTAGCCTTTAAAAATAAAAAATCACTCTGAAGATGGCCAAAACAAATTAATTTGATAAAATCAGACACAGACTCTTTTAATTTATAGAGAAATTTTCTTTGAAAATATTTATATAAACTCCTCAGAGTTTCTCTTCAGGATAATTTACTTCCTAAAAGAAATCAGACAGTTGGCTTTGGAAACGCCCTTTATGAAAATATTTCCCATAGGTATTTATATAGTTCTAAGTCTTTTAAGTCTTTCAAACAGTGTCACCTCTTCTTTTGATATACTCTGACTGAGGCCAAAAATGCATGAATACTTAGTAACCTATCTTCTGACATACCAGAGGAAAAGACTAATCAAAGTCTGGGCTGACACATTTTGTCTTCCTTTTGTGACAAAAATAGGCTCTTTGGTTTTGTTTACTTCATTTCTAGCCAGGGTGTTCCCTGAAATTCTGCCAACTGGTACTTGTGAAGAAGGAATGGGTTTGAAAGAAGGCACATATATTTCTTTGGTTAGAGAGAAAAAAAGCGTGAGAATCAAAGACAGGAACAGGGAGAGGTACCAAGGAAAATCAATACACAAGGAAGCTGACACTCAAACTGTTGAAGAACAGGAGTGATAGTAACAGGAAGTCACTCTTTACACGAGAATCCCAAACTAGACAAGACAGATTACTGTTGAGCA
>PVKH010021058.1:0-14429 GCA_004027955.1 Chaetophractus vellerosus | reverse complement strand
AGTGCCAGTCTCTTCTTTGCTACTACAAAAGCGTGTGTATGACCCATGGATGGTACTGAAAGGACATGATTGATACTAAAAGTAGAAGATGTGGATGACCTCTTCTTTGACCTTTAGCACTGGCTGAGTAGAACCTTCAAAGTTTCCATGTGTATGTCATTTTCACTTTTGATCTATTCTAGCAGATTCCTTAGATTTTTTCCAGAATATCTTTCATTTCACTGGATTCTACTTGCCCAAGGAGTAGAAGAAAGATAAAGGATATTGTCCAACAGGAGAAGTAGACTAGAATGGACAGTCTCAGCCCTTGAGCCTCCCTTGGAACTTGAACCATAGCAGTATCTCCCAGCCATATCCCTGGGCTTCCAACCAAGGCACAGTGGGAGATATTGTATTACTTTCTTACAGTTTTTCCTTCCCTCCTGCCCTTGCATTATTCACTGTGAGGGGAATTGATATCCCTACAGGACTGATGAAAAGTTTGGCTATATGGTTAATACAGTATGAGCAGGGGTGCTAGTGTGCCAGCTCTGAGTCTAGGCCTTAAGAGAATCACAGTTTCCTACTATCCCCTCTTGAGGTTCTGATATCTACCACGTTAAGAGCATGACCCAGAAAGCCTTCATCCCAAGGATGAGAGACACAAGGAGGAAATATGAACCCAACACACAGCCTGAAGCAGAGCCACCCAAGCCAAACCACAGACACAGAAGTAAGAAACACACATGCTTGTTGTTGAGATTTTGGTATTATTTGTTACTCAGCTTTATTGCAACAATAGTTGGCTCCCACACTCAGTAAGAGCTTCCCAGTGGTCAAGAACTTCCAGGCTTTCACTACACCTTCTCCACCTTCTCCTTCCAAATCACCAATCTTTGAAGATGCAACCACCAATGATAAATCTTTCAAATGTACTTTTGCACAATTACCAAAGTTTTACAAAAGAAGAACAAGGAAAAGACTCTACCTGTGAGTAACTGGGAGGTTCAAGAGAGACACAGAAAATTACAGCATAGAGTATGCAAGGGATGGGAGATAGTGACTATTATATTTGTGAGTTGTGATTACGAAGATAGGTTGGCTTTGCTTGTCTTTGTCCTGTATTTCAAAAGCAAGTCTCAATTATTCACTACTTTGGGGAGCTCAAACACGCTCTAATTAATGATCTAGGTTTTAAAAAAAGCTTCACCAGAGTAAAAGTTTTCATTATGTGATTTTAAAATTTAATCTTCATTCTGCTTGAACAACAAGGCTTTGGGATGTTCTTGCCACTGAGCATCAGGGAACTCTTTAAAGGAGGGAGCAAGTGGGACATAGTAGCTGACCCTGGCCCTCGGGAAGGTAAGTTGGGATCATGGCTCCCTTTAGGAGTTCAGATGATTTTCTTGGGCACTTTCGGGTAGGGTTGGAGTGGCCCTCCCTCTGGGTCCAAGGTGAGAGAAGCTCATCAGCTTCCACCAGAGGATGATGTCAACCCTACCTTCAGCTGAACATTATAGCACACAGCTTGCCCTTATCTGGCTCCATTCAGCAATAATACTAAATAACAGTGACTGAGTGCTTGCTACATGCTGGGCAGGTTACAAAGGTATCACATATGGTGCTTCATTTAAGCTTCATAACAACCCTATAAGAGAGGTACTATTGGTGGCTTCATTTTACTCATGAGAGAGTAGATACAGAGAGGGTCACCCGCCCAAGATCACACAGCTGGTGAGTAGAAGAGCTAGATTCAGACCCAGCAGTCTGTTCCTGAGCTGGTGCTCTGAACCACTAGGTTCCAGAAGCTGCCTTCTCAGTTCTTGAATAAAAATATCAAGTCCAGCTCCCTGCTCCTCACTGGCTACCAAAAGTCTAAAGGATGCACTGTCCCTTCATTCTTCCACGCTCACTAAAGTCTGTGCCTGGCTTAAGGAAGTATCTCGCATTATCAAAGAAACATGGACCTGGACACTTCCTGGTGGTTTTGCTGAATCATACTTGAGGGTGGGTGGGCCATCCACTTACACTGAGGGAACAACATGAAATGGCTGTATGAGCTTTGTCACTTGTGTACAGTAAGGACTTCACTAGGGACATGGTCCTTGATATAACCCAGTGTCCACTCCATGAGGATTCAGGAGTAGTTTCTCAGGTCTAATATACAAGCAATGGGTGTGGATCCACCTTGTGGACACAGTGAGCTGAGTAACATAGTTTTTCCTCATCCCATCAACTCTAGGAAAATTATAGACAAATATCCAGGCAACCTCTAGTACATGGAGAGAGCTTGATGGCCAAATTTTGTGAGTTAGTCTTCCTCTTCTGGCACCAGTTGGCTTTGCTAACCCTGGTTTCCTTTTTGATTACTGATTCAATCTCTTGACTTGCTATAGGTCTGTTCAGATTTTCTATCTTTTCTTGAGTCACTCATAGTAACTTGTGTGTGTCTTAGTTTTGCCAGTGCTGCTATGACAAGCATCACACAATGGGTGGGCTTGAACAACAAGAATTTATTGGCTCACAGTTTGGAAGGCTAGAAGTCCCAAATCAAGATGTTGTTGGCAAGGCCATGCTTTCTCCCAGAGTTGGTAGTTTTCTGGTGATGGCAGTCCTCCATCACATGGTAACCTTTCTCTCCTCTCTGACTTCCCCTGACTTCAGGCTTCTGCTGACTTCTGGCTTCCTCTGACTGATGGCATCCAAATTTCTTCTCTTTATAAGGCCTCCAATCATCTGGAATAAGACACACACTGATTCAATTTGGCCACACCTTAACTAATAATATCTTCAAAAGTTCCAATTTACAAATGGTTTCACAGCCACAGGAACACAGATTCAGATTTGAATATGTCTTTTGTGGGGTACATGATTCAGTCCCCAGTTGTGTGTTTCTAGGAATTTGTCCATTCCATTTAGGTTATCAAATTTGTGTATAATTGCTCACAGTACTCTTTTAGTCCTTTTCATTCCTGTCAGGTCAGTAGTAACGTACCCTATTTTATTCCTGCTTTTAGTAATTTGAGTCTTCTCTCTTTTTGCCTTGGTCAGATTAGGTACAAATTTGCCAGTTTTGTTGATCTTTTCAAAGAACCAACTTTTGGTGTCATTGATTCTCTCTATTGTTTTTCTGTTCTCTGTTTTGTTTCTCTTTGCTCTAATATTTATTATTTCCTCCTTTCTGCTTGCTTTGGATTTAGTTTGCTTTTCTTTCTCTTGTTTCTTAAGGGGAAAAGCTAGGTAATTAATTTGAGATGTTTCTTCTTTTTTAATGTAGTCATTTACAGCTATAAATTTCCCTCTAAGCACTGCTTTCACTGCATCCCATAAGGTTTGGCACTTTGTGTTTTTATTTTCATTCACCTCAATGAATGATTTCCCATGGTTTCTTCTTTGAACATTTAGTTATTTAAGAGTTTGTTGTTTAATTTTTGCAAATTTGTGAATTTTCCAGTTTCCCTTCTATAATTGATTTCCAATTTCATTCCAATGTAATCAGAAAAGATACTTTGATTCCAACCTTCTTAAAATTGATTAATATTTGTTTTGTGGCCTAACATTGAGTCTCATATGATCTATCCTGGCTAATATTCCAAGTGTGCTTGAGAAAAATGTATTTTCTGGAGCTGTTGAGTGGAGTGTTTTACATAAGTCTGTTAGGTCTAATTGGTTTATAGTGTTTTTCAGGTTTTCTATTGCATTCCTGCTCTTTGGTCGTTATACTGTCACCAGTGAAAGTGGGACATTGAAGTCTTCAACTATTATTGTTGAATTGTCTTTTTCTCCTTAAACAATTATTTCAGTTTTGTTTTCATATATTTTAGGATTCTGTTTTTTGGTTTTTTTTTAAAGATTTACTTATTTTATTACATATCTCCCCTTCCCCCCGTTGTGGCGACGCGCCGAGACTTGGTCACTGCGCAGGCGCGGCTTTCCCCGCTTGTGGGTGGCTTCTGCTTCTATTCACGGCCGGCTCTTGCTTCAGTTCACAGGTGGCTGGCTGCGCTCCATTCGCGAGTGACCTGCCCTGCCCGTGGCGGCTTTAGGATTCTGTTTTAAGTGCATATATGTTTATAATTTTTATAGTCTTTTTGATGGATTGGCCCTTTTATCATTATATAATGCTATTTTTTTGTCTCTTGTAAGAATTGTTGCCTTACAGAGTATTTTGTCTATTAGTATAGCCACTGCAGCTCTCTTTTCAGTTCTCTTTGCATGGAACATACATTTCCATCCTTTAATCTTCCACCTATTTGTGTCTTTCAATCTAAAGTGAGTCTCTTATAGACAGCCTATTGTTGGATCATGTTTTATTATTCATTCTACCAATCTCTACTTTTTCATTGGAGAGCTTAATCCATTTACGTTTGATGTAATCACTGATAAGGAAAGGCTTACTTCTGTCATTTTGGTATTTGCTTTCTCTAAGGCATATCATTTTTGTTCCTCAGTTCCTCTATTACTTCCTTCTTCTGTGTTAAATAGATATTTTCTAATGTGTCATTTTAATTTTCTTGTTTCTTTGGCTATACCTTTTTGAGTTGTTTTCTTAGTGATTGTCCTGGGGATTACAATATTTTTAAAATATTCGTTTTTTATTGTGGTAAAATATGAATGCCAAAAATTCATATTAAGCATTTTAAGTAGACAATTCTTTGACATTAAATACATTGACAATACTGTATATCTTTCATCACTATCTATTTACAGACTCTTCATCTCAAACCAAAACTCATACTCATTTAGCAATGGCTCCCCCATTTCTTCCTCCCTCAACCCTGGTTACCACTATTTCACCTTCTGTCTCTACGAGTTTGCTTATTCTAAGTATTTAAAATAAGAGAAATCATACACTATTTGTCCTTTTGTGTCTGGCTTATTTCACTCAGCATGATGTCTCCAACATTCACCCATACTGCAGCAGGCACCAGCAAGTCACTTCTTTCTACGACTGAATAGTATTCCATTGTATGGATATATACCACATTTTATTTATTTACTCATAAGTTCGTGGACTCTTCGATTGCTTCTACCTTTTGGCTATTGGGAATAATGCTGTGAAGAACATTCGTGTACAATTATCTGTTCGAATCTCTGCTTTCAATTCTTGTTGTTATATACCTAGGAGTGGGATTGCTGGGTCATTTAGTAATTCTATATTTAACTTTCTGAGGAACTGCCAACTGTTTTCCACAGTGGCTGTGCCATTTTACATTCTCACCCACAATGTACAAGTGTTCCTATTTCTCCACATCCTCACCGACATTTGTTATTTCCATTTTCTTTGAATAATAGCTATCCTAGTGGGTGTGAAGTGGTACCTTGTAGCTTTAATTTGCATTTCTTCAATCACTAATTTTGAGCATGTTTTCATAAACTTATTTGCTGTTTGAAAATCATCTTTGGAGAAATGTCTATTCAAATCCCTGGGCAGTGTTTTAATTGGGTTGTTTGTCTTTTTGTCATTGAGTTGGTGGAGTTCTTTATATATTCTAGATATTAAACCCTTATCAGATATCTGGTCTTAAACTAATAACCTAATTTGACTAGTACCAACCTAGTTTCAGTGGTATACTAACTCTATACACTTATATATCTCCATCTCTCCCCCCTTATATTGTTATTGGTTCAGATTACATCTTTATATATTGTATGTCCATTAGTATAGTAAATTTATTTTACACATTTGCCTGTTAAGTCATATAGGACAGGAAAGTAGTTACAAACTGAAATTTCAATATTTTATATTTACTTAGGTAGTTACCCTTCCCAGTGTTCTTTATTTCTTTTATGGCTTTGAGTTACTGTCTACTGTCATTTTATTTCAACTTGAAGGACTGTCTTTAGCATTTCTTGTAGGGAAGATCTTCTGGTAAGAAACTCTTCCAGCTTTTTTTATCTGTAAATATCTTAATTTCTCATTCATTTCTGAAATATAATATTACTGGATATAAAATTTTTGTTTGACAGTTTTTTTTTTTCTTTAAGGACTTTAAATAGGCCATCTTATTGTCTTCTGGTTTACATGGTTTCTGATGAGAAATCCACTGTTAATCTTATTGGGGATCACTTGTATGTGACAGGTTGCTTCTCTCTTGCTGCTTTCAAAATCCTCTCTTAGTCTTTGGACTTTGACAATTTTTCTTAGAGTATATCCTGTTTGGCCTTCATTGAGCTTCCTGGATGTGTATATCATGTCTTTCACCAGATTTGTAAGGTTTTTGACCATTATTTCTCCAAATAATTTTGCTTCCCCATTCTCTCTCTCTTGTCTTCTAGGACTCCAATGATGAGTATGTTGGTATGCTTGATGGTGTCCCAAAGGTCCCTTGGGCTCTGTTCATTTATCTTCATTATTTTTTCTTTTTTCTCTCACTCTGGATAATTTCAATGATCTTGTCTTCAAGTTCACTAATCCTTTCTTTTGCCTGTTCAAATGTGATATTGAATCCATCTAATGAGTTTTTCATTACTACACTTACTACACTTTGCAGATCCAAAATTACTATTTGGTTCCTTTTCATAATTTCCATCTTTTTATTTTGTTCAGACAATATTTTCCTAATTTTCTTTTAGTTCTTTGTATGTGAATTCCTTTAGCACATTGAAAATATTTAAGACAGTTGATTTAAAATCTTTGACTAGGGGCTGGCTATAGCCCAATTGGTAGGGCGCCGGTTTACCACATAGGAGGCCCAGGTTCAGTTCCCAGGGCCTCCTCGAGCGGGCAGACCGCCTTGAGAAGGCAAAGCCGCTGCAGGCAGGGCAAGCCGCCGTGGGCAGGGCAAGCTGCCGCAAGCAGGCAGGCCGCCGCGCAGTGAGCTGACTTGGCAGGTCGCCACAGCGGGGAGAGACAGGCAGACACAGAAGAACGCAAAAATGAACACAGCAAGAACAAGCAGAAGGGGGGGAGATATGTAATAAATAAAATAATAAATCTTAAAAAATAATAAAATCTTTGACTAATGGTTCCGATTATAAGCTTCCTCAGGGATGGTTTTTGGTAAATTCTTTTTTTCCTGTGAATGGGCCATACTTTCCTGTGTAGCTGCATGTTTTATTTAGAACTGGACATTATGAGTATTATGTTGTTATAACTCTGGAAATCTAGTTCTCTCATTCCTCTGGGATTGCTAGGTATTTGTTGTGGTTGTTGTTGTAGTTGCTGAGGGTGGGAGCTGTCAATCTGAGTCTTTTCCAAAATGACTGTGCTCCCAAACAGGGAATGGAAAGAGAAAAAGAAAAAATAGGCACTGCTTCTTTAAGACTCCTGGATACTTTTGCCTGAGATATTGGAACAGTGCTTGCCCTTAGAGCCAGCCCCCACAGTGATCTGAAGTAGCTGATCAAAAGCAGTGACCAAGAAGAAGACCATATTCCTTGGATTTTGGAGGAGTAGGTCCTTATAGCCCACCCTGGCACCAGCAAGCTGTACCAGGATCCCAGGCTGCAGTCCCCACTGCTGCTTGCCACACAGTTGGGGGAGGGCGAATGGTATCCACTACATGGAGGTTGATATTCACCAATATTTACCACAATTTACCAGCCTTTTCCTCTAGCTTTTCCTTGGATGCTGCACAGTGTTCCACTAGACTTAACAGTTTCAAAATAATTGATTCAGAAAGTTTCTTCCAGTTCAATAGTTGTTTGGTGGAGGAACTGATTCTTGGAGCTTCCTACTCTGCCATCTTCCCATACTCCCTTACAATAACATCTCAATTTATACCAGTCTATTTCAGAGGAATACTAGCTTAGTTCAATAATATACAAAAGCTTTGCTCCTATATCATTCTGTTTCTAAATTTTGTCATTACCACCACAAATCTCATCTTTATACATTGTGTGCCCATAAACATAGATTTATAATTATTGTCTTTTGCAGTTATTTTAAAATCATGTAGGGGAAAAGTGGCATTACAAACCAAAAATACATTAATATAGACTTTTATATTTACCCATGTGTTCATTTTTACTGGTGTTCTTTATTTCTTCATGTGGATTCAGATTACTGTCTAGTGTCCTTTCATTTCAGCTGGAAAGATTCCCTTTAGCATTTCCTGTAGGTTAGGACTACTACTGATTAATTCTTTCCATTTTTGTTTATCTGCAAGTGTTTAATTTCTCCTCCATATTTGCAGGATATTTTTTCCAGATATACATTTCTGGGCTGACAGGCTTTTTTTTTTTTTCCTTTCAACACTTTTTGAATATATCATCTCACTGCCTTCTGGCATCCATGGTCTCTGAACAGAAATCGGCTGTTAATCTTATTGGGGAATCCCTTATATATAAGTTACTGCTCCCTTGCTGCTTTCAAGATTCTTTCTTTGTCTTTGTCTTTAACAGTTTTATTATATTATGTTTCAGTGTAGAGCTCTTTGGGCTAATCCTTCTTGTAGTTTATTGAGCTTCTTGTATGTGTAGTTTAATATTTTTAATCAAATTTGGGAAGTTGGCCATCATTTCTTCCAAAATTCCAAGATTCTGGAAATCTTATTCTATCACCTTCTCAGGATTTCTTTTTCTGCTTGTTGTAGTTGTTGTTTAGTGACTTTTCTGAACTGATTTTGTAAACTCTGTAGTCTTTGTCATTTGTGAACCATTGAAATCTGTTCCATTAGCTTAGTGATCAGCTAGTTATTTGACAGAGGTTTCTTTAAATGCCTAGAACCAAAGAAAAACAAACAAATGAACAACAACAACAAAAAAAACCTTCTAGTTTTTGCCAATTGGCTCTGTGTATATGTTCAGACAAGCCTTCACCGCTCAGCTAGGTAGTTTACAAGTCTACCTTAGCCTTCACCCTGTTTGTGCAGAGACTGAAGGTCTTCCAAAGGTGAGCATTTAAGGCCTTCTCAGGACTTTCTTGAGCATGTATCTGGCCCTGGAAATTCAGGTGGCCTTCTAGATTTCCAATAAAATGTCAAAGCTTTTCAAAGCCCTTATTCCCCAAAGCATCTCATTGCCCAGTCTTTCCTTCCAAGCTTTTTGGTTAGTTTATTGTTTTCCCCAACTGTAACCCATTGCTCCTTCCTCCCTCTTTCCCTCCCTCCCTCTCTTCCTCCTCTGTCCCTTCTCCCCTTCCTCCCTTCCTTCCTTCTACAAATATAAGATGTGTCAATCACTGCCCACACTAAAATTGAAGCTCTGATCAAAATAGACTCAGTTTCTTTCTCATTGAGCTTACATTCTGTTGGGAGAGTCAGAAATAAAAAAATATAATCACAAATAATTAATTATCATTGCTCTAGATTACAACAGAGGCTTGTAACCTAATTACAGAACTCCCAGAGGAGGGATATTTAAAATGGGACAAGGAGAGAAACAAGACTGATCCAGGAAAAGAGGTAAGGAAGAGCAAGCCACTGTTTCTGGGCATGGAGAGGAAGGGAAGGCAATGGCACCAGATGAGATTAGAAAAGGAGCAGTACAGGAACCATGCCATCCAGGGTCTTGTGATACAAATTTGGATATACTATAGCAATAGAAGCTATAATAATCAGAAAGCCAGGGGTTAAGGTGAGGTTTGTCAATACTTATACCCTAAAACTCAAATGTATCCCCAGAAGGTAACTTTTTTCCTATAGTTAATTCCAACCTGATCTTGTACCCCCACCCAGAGTAAGAAAAAACAAAACTCTTACTTGATATTCTTAGTAACTCAGTTGCTTCAAATTTAAAACAATCACATTGATTGGCTTTTTGAGATACATACTTGGCCTTTTCATAATTTCATCTCAGTCAATTCTATATTTTTCCTCTCCCTCATTTCTAGCCCTTCTGAGGGATCTTCAGGGGGCAATCTAACTGATCATTGTTGTTGTTTGTTTATTTAGGGTGGTGGAGTTTCTATTCCATCCTGGCATTGTGGGAGAGGTGTGTCCAATAGTTTTCTCTTCCTTGTGTATCCTGGGGTCCTCACCAACCTCTCCAGTGGTGATACCCATCCCGTGGTCCCTGGTGACCTAGGTCGGCACCTGCTGAGATGAGGCCAGGCATCCTGGTTCCTCCTGATTCTTGCATGAGTCATAGTGGCTCCCTAGCCAAAGCCCTCAGTCTCAGTGGTCTCCATCCTCTACCCCCGCACTTACCCTGGTTGTATGACCATGTGGCAAATGTACACTATCATAATTAAAGATGGTACCACAGCAATGGCTGTGCACTCTGACCCAGCAGTTGGGATGGGTTGCCTTGACCATCCCCACTCTCTCTCCCATGCTAGGGAGACAAATTTGTCTCAGTTTGCCCAAGACTTCCCCAGTTTATAAACTGCAAATCTCACATTTGGGAAACCCTTCAGTTTCAAGCAAATTGAGTAAGTTGGTCACCCTACACTCATTCTCCCTTGTGGCCGGTGGCAGGGAGGCAGGAGACCAAGGTCAGGAGTACAGAAAGGGATCTACATTGATGCAGATGAGGAAGTAAAATCGTCCAACACCTAGAGAGCAACATAGGTTTGCTCCCACCTTGCTGAGAATACCAAACAAGTTCCTTCCCTGTATAATTGCCAAGAACAGGTTGTTCACACATAAATGGATTTGCTAAAAAAAAAAATAAAAATATATAATATATGCTTTAAAGTGTAGGGATTAAGTAGCTAAGCCTTATGCTGAAGTCAGAAGAGAAACAAGAATCTGAGGTCATGTATCTAAGTTTAAACAAACATCATCTAATTCTTATTTATTTGGATAACACTTTGGAACAGGAGAAAAAAGTCCAAATGTTATAGTTTCGGCATCAAAAACATATGTAAAGAAGCTCTTACTAAACTAATGCGGTTGATGGGAACTGCCCTTTTGGAAGGGGTGCAGAAGAATGCCTTTGTGTTGCTGAGTTTTTATGTTCTTGACTTAGCAGATCAAGGACAGATGTGAATGTATTTTTCGACTTCACAACCAATAGGGAGTACTGCAATCTAAAGCAGCTAGGAGAGAAAGCTGTGTACAATAAAGTGTAATTTCTAGAACCTGACTTTTATTTTAATGGGCAAACTGGGAGGCACCAAGGCTGTATATTCTGATTCTCTGGGAGAATGTGATGCAGGGGTGAAAGGGCTATCGTGGGGTTTTTCCTGGTGTTACAGGCAAAGTGTATTTTGCTCCCTTAGGGAAAAGGCCCCTAGAAAACCAGTGCCCAGCCATCTTTTTTATTTCTCCTGTCTGAGGTCCAAAGCTGGCAGGAATGACTTTTGGAGGTAGGGGTGGGCAAAGAATGTCTCAGTAGGTGCCAGGTCCTGTGTTAAATGCTTTACATGTGCTATCTCACTTGATTTTCAGAATAACTTTTTGAAGAAGGTATTGCAGGTCCTGAGGCCCTTGTCCAAAACCCTTGGGGCCTGATAGGTTTCAAAATTCAGACTTTTTTCAGATTTTAGGAAAGGAATATAGGACATAAACCATATGTTACGTAACACCCCTGCAGGACCAGCAGTGGCACCCTTTAATGGAACACAACTGGTATTTTACAATAAAAATGATGAATATTCACGTTTGATGGGACACATAAAAGTTACAAATCACCTCCCATCAATTCAGGTCAGACTTTGCCACCAAATGAGTTTTGGGGAGAAAAGAAAAGGCTTTCTCTTTTCAGAGCCTTCTGGATTTCAGAATGACAGGAAGGAATTTGCATGTCTATTTAACACCCATTTAACAGATAAGAAAACCAAGGCCCAGACTTGGCCATTCCCTGCATCTCCTTCTCTTCTAATCTTAAACAGTTGCTTCAAAATTAACTCCATCCCCTTTAGGTCAAAGCTGGGTCTTTTTAAAATTTGAGTTTAGCCTGCTGGGGCCTGGCCGCCAGCCCCTGGCCAGCCCTTCCCCCTGGATCTGGTTGCTGTGGCTGCGTCTCCAGCCCTCCTCTGGGTCCCCAACCTCATGCGGACTTGCCTCCACCTTCCCTGTACAACTGGCTCTCCCTCTTTTTTCCTCTCCCACCCCTGACCTCCATTCTATCCAACTGACAAGAAAAAAGAAGAAAAGAAAATCAGTGGACAAACAAAAGGCTAAACTATGGCCCATTTTCACAAAAACAAAACACCAGAGGACCTCCCATCCTGGGACCCTGAGGGCTTGGGAGCTGTTATTTGTGGCTCTAGAATGTTCCATGTCTGTTGAAGGATAGATGTTCCCAGCGCAGTGGAGAAGGGCCTCGGTCCATCCACACACACACACATGCCGGCTCATGGTGTAATAAACCCTCCCCGCTGGGAAGAAAGAAATCTAAGGGTGTTAACAGAGGCGGGCGGGCCTCACCCCGCTCCCTGAGGTGCACACAGGAGTCGCCAGGAATGAGGTGTTTGTGGGTGAGGCCCAGGTGAGCTGCACAAGCCAGGAGCACGCTGGGAGCCCCTCGCGAGGCAGCCGGCACTCCCGTCCCAGAAGCACCGTCCAAGCTGCAGGCTCCGTCACTCAGGCCTTTTCCACAGTCAGAAGCATCTTTAATGGTCTCTGGCCTCTCTGCTCCCTAATTTCTGGCCAAGGGTGCCCCGAATCAGAGGCCAAAGCCGTGGGGGAGGGACCTGCGGGTGTGCACGGGGCTGGGAATGGGGGCCTTCCCTGAATTGGGGCGACAGTGGATTCCTGGGCGGCGGAGGTTTGCAGGAAAGCCACCAAATTTTACTTTTGCCTCTTCAGACAGATCATGCATAGCTTTCACAAAGGTTAAAAAAAAAAGCCTCACTTTTCAGAGAGCAAGCCATCGTGAGCGGGGCATAGGAGAGAGAAACTCACTCACACCACAGAAGGAAGGAAACTTTTGCCGAAGTGGAGACATTCTGCAGTTTATTTGGCTCCCCTGCTGACCCAGCTCATGCTCTAACTCTCACAGAACCAGGTAGGAGTGTGACATGCTCACCGGAAAAAAAGAGCGAGAAATCAAATCTTCCCTGAGAACTTCTGAAGTTAGTTTTCTTCTCTCCATTTCTGAGGGCACTTGAGTCTAAGCTCTTGCCTGGGGAGAAATTGCTCCTGAGAGCTCAGGGAGAAGAGTTGAGAGGAAGAGAGGAAAGGAGAAAAGAGGTCCACAGGGACTCTTTCTAGGGGCACTCGGGAAGATGCCGCTGAGGGCAGAGGGAATTCTGATGAGAGCCCTTTAAACAAAAGGTGATGTTCGCAATGAAACACCATGCTGACTCCCTGAACGGGGCGCTGGCCCCATGCCAGCACTGTATGTGTACCATCTCACCTGATTCTCATGCCAGCCCTTGGAGATGGGGACGATCACCCTATGTCATCAATTCTAAAACCAATATTCATTACATAAGTTAATAACACCAATATTTGGCTGTCTTAGAATTCATGGCATCCCAGCATTGAGTTTAGTTGGCAGCAATTTTTTTTTAGTGGTACATAAAATAATGATGCATCGTATTCCCAGTGGTACCTTAGATTTGCTGAGGTTTGCTATTATCACCATCTTATGGATAAGGGAATTGAGGCTCAGAGATCAGAAGACCTGCCCAAGACCACACAGCCACTATTAGGGCTTGAAACAAGGTCTGTTTCGCTCTCAGACATGGGCTTCCAGCAGGGCAGGAGCTGGAAGCCCCCTCCCTGGGAGGGAGGGTGGGTGTCTGCTCCCCAGGCAACTCTGAGCAGGGGAAGGGAGCATGGCGAGGCTTGGCCCAGCCCGCTTGGCTGTAGGGTGGGCTGGAAGTCTGAGGGCAGGAAGGCACAGGGGCAGCCTCCAGGACTTTGGGGTGCCCCTGCACCTCACCCCCACCACCCATTTTCTGCATCCTGAGTTCTGCCTTTGTCACTGATCAGCTTGTAAGCATCAGCTAGCTTTCAGAATGTGCCTCTGAGTAAACAAACTGCCAAAGAAAAACATAATTGGACTTTTTTCCTTTGGATGAAGAATGACTAATTCTTTTATAGAGGCAGTGGGAGAATGGAAAGAGCCTGACATTCAAGCCAGATGCATCCGGATTTGAACTGTGACCCTTGCCGATCTTTAGCGAGTTGGCAAGTTCCTTAAACTCTCTGAGCCTCAGTGTCTTCATCTGTAAAATGGGAAGAACAATGACACCTACCTGGAAGGACTGTCGTGAAGACTTCACATCTGGGAAATGCCTGGGTGTGGTAGGTGCTCAGTAAATTAAAGTTACCACTTCCTTATTATTATTACTATTATGATACAACCTTTCTCTCAACTGCCTCACGTCTTAGCACTCTTCTCTCCCTGGGGCTGTCCCACTGCTCTCCACTTGGGGCCCCAGTTGCCGGGCTGATGCTCCCCCAACCCTGTCCTGGCCACACAGCTGCTGCCCTGATGCAAGGTTCTGCTCTCCTCTCGCCCAGTCCTGCCCACTCTCGGGCTCCATCCTCCCCATGAGAGTGTGCAGCTCCAGGAGGAGGTGGCCCAGAGGGGCCAGGACTTTCCCTCTAGCGCCCCAGGGGTCAGCTCCCACACCACACTTCCTGCGAGCATTCATCGCCAGCCTTCTC
>PVKH010021057.1:0-14432 GCA_004027955.1 Chaetophractus vellerosus | reverse complement strand
GGAACAGAGGAACCCGGAAGCCTGAACCCTGGAGACGTCGGCAGCCATCTTGCTCCAACACGTGGACTTTGGTATGGGAAGAAATTTATGCTTTGTGGCCTGGTAACTGTAAGCTTCTACCCCAAATAAATACCCTTTATAAAGACCGACCAATCCTTGGTATATTTCAAAAGACACGCCTGTGGCTGACCAAAACAGAATGTGTTTTATTTGTCCCTTAATGTGGACCTTATTGGGGACCAGGCACCATTCTAAGTGCTTTACAAACATTAGCTCATTTGTTCCTCTCAACACACCTATGAAGGTAACAGCTGTAACTTTGTCATTTTACAGAGGAGGATAAGGAGGAACAGAGAAGTTAAGTCATTTGCTTAAGGTCACAGAGCCCAGATTCAACCCCAGGGAGACCGGCCCCAGAGCTCATACTTTTAATCACCCCACCATTTGGCAAAAGCCGCTGACCCCATGGAGCCTACATTTCATGAAGGAGGCAAGAGGCATGGATCATTCCTCTTTCTGGATTCTCTGGAGCCCACAAAACCTTTCTGTTGGTCCGGTTGTGTCCCCTTTGTTTCAAATCAAGCACATGATCTTCTCTACCTAATCCACCCTCTTTGCCAGGGTTCTGTAAACTGTAAAGGGCCAGAGAGTAACTATTTTAGATTTTGCAGGCCACATAGAGTCCTTGTCTCACATACTTGTTCTTTTGTTTTTTTAAATAAGCCTTTAAAAATGTGAAACTATACTTAGCTCATAGGATGTGCAAGAATAAGCCGAGGACTGTAGTTTTCCTACCTCTGCTCCATGCCGTTGCTCATTTTCTCTTTTTTCACGCACTCACTGTATTCTCGTCAGCTGATTCCTCCCTTCTCCCACAGGGCCATTGCACGTGTTCTACCGACTGCCAGGAGAGCTGTCTTCAGCCCCCGGGCTTCATTAACTGCGGGTCTTCCACAGGTCCCATTTCAGTCATCCCTGCCTCATGGATGCCTTGCTGGACACCCTAGATCTGGTCAAATCTTACTCTTTTGGGTCTCCTAGCTGTTCATAACAGTCCAGAGTACTAAAAGATATTCCTGACCCTAACCAGTGTGTCCTTAATAGGTTATACCCTGCCTACCTCTCTTACCTTATTACTTACTACTTGATAAGCTCACTGGAACTTTGTTATTGTTTTTCCCTGGACATTCTAAGCTGATCATCATCCCAGGGCGTCTGCATTTGCTCTTGGCCCTTTAACCATTTCCCTCTACCTTTTTAGTCAATGTGTGACTCTTCGGAATTTTGTGTCTTGGTCCACGTGACCCTTTCACAGAGGACTTCCCGATCACGCTGTTTGGAATGATGGCTACATCCCCTCTCTGTTGGAGCTACCGTTAGCACATTAGCCCTATTTTGTTGTTTGTTAATATCACTTTTTAAAAAAATATATATTGATTTATTTATTAGAGCAGTTGTAGGTTTATAAAAAAAATCATACAGAAAGCATAGAGTTCCCATATCCCCACCCCCATCCCACATGCAGTTTCCCCTATTAACATTTTGTATTAGTGTGGTATATTTGTTACAGTTGATAAATATATAATATTATTATAGTCATATTATTAACAAAAGTCCATAGTTTAGGGTTCATTCTTCAGGTTGTGCAGTTCTATAGGTTTTTTAAAAAAACTTGTGGTAATAAATATAGAACATAAAATTTCCTATTTAAACTACTCGTATACAATTCAATGATGTTAATTATATGCATAATGTATTGCTACTGTTACCGCCTTCCATTACCAAAATTTTTCAGTCACCCCAAACAGAAACTCTGTGTCGATTAAGAATTCACTCCCCATTCTCCACACATCCCTGGTAACTGTATTATAATATCTGACTAAGAATTTGCCTATTCTAATTCATATAAATAAGGTAATGTAATATTTATCCTTTTGTTTCTGGCTTATTTCAGTCAACTTGATGTCTTCAAGTTTCATCTATGTTGTACCGTGTATCAGAACTTTATTATTACTTTTTTGTGGCGGAATAATAATCCACTGTATGTATATACCACATTTTGTTTATCCTTTCATCCACTGATAGATTCTTGGGTTGTTTCCACCTTTATAAAGTTGTAAATAATGGTGTGCAAGTATGTGAAAACTTGTTTTCAGTTCTTTTGGGTATATTCTTAGAAGTGGGATTGCAGGATCATATGGTAGATAATTTTGTGCTTAACCTTTTCAGGAAGGACCAAGCTGTTCTCTACGGTGGCTACACCATATTACAATACCACAAACAAAGTACAAGGGTTCCAATTTCTCTGTATCCTCTCCAGCACTTATTTTCAGTTTTTTTGAGTAACAGTCATTCTGGTCAGGGTGAAGTGGTAGCTCATGGTTTTGATTTGCATTTCCCTAATGGTTAAAGATGTTGTGCATCTTTCCATGTGCTTTTTGATCATTTAGAGATCTTCTTTGGAGAAATGCCTTTTAAGTCTTCGGCTCATTTTTTAATTGGGTTGTTTGTTGCTTATACATAGGAGCTCTTATATATTGCGAGTATTAAAGTCTTACCAGATACATCATTCCCACATATTTTCTTCCATTTTGCAGCTTGTCTTTTCACTTTCTTGATAATGTCCTTTGGTGCACAAAAGTTTTTTATTTTTGTGAAGTCCAATTTATATTTTCTTTTGTTGCTCATATTTTCTTGTAAAGCCTAGGAGTCCATTGCCTATTAAAACCCATTAATTCTCCTTATATTTTCTTCTGGGAATTTTATAGTTTTAATTCTTATATTTAGATTTTTTTTCCCCTTTAAACAAATCAATTTTATTCTTACATATTAATAAAGCATATAATCCATCCAAAGTGTCTTTAGATCTTTGGTCCATTTTGGGTTGATTTTTGTTTGTTTGTTTTGTTTTGTTTTGGTATATTGTGTAAGGTAGGGGTGTATGCAGCACTTTTAAATAATATTTATTTTTTTTATTTGTTCATAATGTGCTTCCCCAAATAAATTGTGAGTGCCAAGTACGCAGGCTGGGTCTTATTCACTCATGTACCTCCAGTGCCTGGAATAGTACCTGGCACTTGTTAGCAGCCTAATAAACATTGTCAATTGAATAAACAAGGTGTGGCATCAAGAGGTACTAAGTAATTGGATGGTTGGTTGGATGGTTGGGTTAATGTATTAATAGTTTGTGTTCACTATCAGTCTTGCACACATCCTCTTCAATGGAAATAATTAACTATCCATTGACTGAAGAAAAATATCAGAATACCTTTGTCTCTGCCATTTGGCATATTTCATTATTAAAACTTGGTGCATTTATGAAATTCTGCTGTGGTCAAAGTTTTTTACTCGTACCCAAGTGTGCATCCTATTGATAACTCTGCCTCATCCCCATACTCACTTTTCATGTCCTACCTTTCCTTCTAAGTCCAGCTTCAGCACTAGCCCAGATTCCTCTGACTCTCAGGAATCATTTCTTCCTTTGACTCTCCATAACATTTAATACTCAGTATATCAGCTCAGTATGAACCTTTTCAATTAGAAGGTAACACCCTGTTTAGAATCCCAATCAGGTGTCCTCTGGCATCTGGTTATCTGGAAAAGTGTCTCTTGGCCTTCCCTAGCTGCAAGGGAGCAGGGGCGTGGAGTGTTTGGCTGCTTAGCCACTCCAGTCGAAGAAAGGAATTGGGCATGGCTTTGGCCACTTAGAGATAAGTGTCAGCAGTGAGGACTTGTGCATTTTTCCAGAGAGAAATTTCAACAAAGTCTTAGAAATCATTAACTGAAAAATTAATAATGCCTGCTACCTAAAGCATATCATCAAGACCACTATACTGAAACTCAGTAGAATGCTAAAGAGAAATCTGTGGAAATCACCTTTTAGATGACACTGCCTTTCAGCAACAGAGAGTCTTAATACTACAACACAAGAGATAACCACACTTTTTTTGGTGATCATCAATGTATGTGACGAATTGAAGCCAATGAATATAAAATTGACTTACCAAGTATCTGAGTTAAACAGTTAAATTAATTTAGAGAATAAGGTACTTAACTAATTCAGCATAGTCTGTGAGGCCATGACTGAAGGAGCCACAGGTTAAAAAAAATAATAAATTTACAAGTAGACCTAATCAAGTTTCTTCAGAGAAAAAGCACTGGTGTGGTGTATGTATATATGTGTGAATGTGTGAATGTGTGGATCGGTAGATTTATCTGGAGGAATTGGCTGATTGGATTGTGAGGGCCCAAAGTCTAAAAGGACAGGCTGGAACCTTCTCTCCAGTAAACTTCAGTTATTGCACTTAACTGATTGGATGAGGTCCACTCACATTTTCAAGGTTAATCTCCTTTACTTAAAGTCAATTGATTGTAGATGTTAACCACATCTATGAAATATGTTCACAGCAACACCTAGACTAATGTTCATTTAACTAACTGGGTACCATAGCCTAGCCAAGTTGACGCATAAGTATAACCACCACCATAGACCACAATCATCTATGTGCCTTCAGCCCCTGATAATATATGTCTTTTTATGGAGTTGAGTTTTAGGAATGGATGTAATTTCAGATTTGGAGGCCCTAAAAAATACAGCTTTCCCTATTAGAGAGCTCTTATTCTAAACCAGTCCATGAGAGCCTTTAAGAAGCTGTGAAAAGTCTCTCACATTGTCCCTTCCCTTTTAAACCTCTCGTACTGTAATGTACATAAAGAGAAGAGCCCATACCACAGGTATATGGCTCAATGAGTGTTTCATAACTGAACACAACTGTCTAGCCAGCCCAGATCAAAAGACGAAGCCAGGCCAGCCCCTAGAAGCTTCTCTTCTCTTCCAGTCCAGTCACTAACTACCCTCCACCAGGCCTACCTCACCTGGGTTCTGACAGCGTGGTTTATAGAAACGGAATCAGCCAGTGTGTCCTGTCCTCTTGTTGTCTTTGACGTCCAGCAGTGCCTTTAGGTTGGAGAATTGCTGGCTTTTCCCTACTTAGCCTTCCTACTCTTGTAACATTTTCCTGGAACCTCAGAATAAGTTTTGTTTCCTCCAGATTTTTTTCTCATTTCCTGGCAAATTCTGATTTTCCTAATTTAGCAGCAGTAATTTCAGATACCCTTTCCTCTAGGACAGGCTGGTTTGTCCAGACATTTTACCTTCCAGTTTAAAAACTCCAGCATCATTAAGGACTGGGGTAACGCATGGGTATAACCATCTGCTTTCCTTTTTCATAATTTGCTTTGTTTTCTCTCTCTTACTGACTCTGGGGGACAACTTTCTACCCCTTTCCATATCAACATATAAGTTTCTAAGCTTTTTCCTGTTGAGACCAACTCCTCTGGCCTCTCCCCGTGTTGATTGTTAAGAGTTTGGGGACTTGACAGTGCTTCTGTTTTCACTCTCCCTACATCACTGCGGAAGTTTAGGTCTCCTGATTATACTTATTAACATAACCAGTGGAATCACAGCTTTTTCTCTGCCATTTCTGTGCCTTTGTCCCACAAGTTGGTCTTAACAGAGACTATGAAAGAATAAATATAACTTTTCCAGAGAATGCAAATGGAAGCTTGTTTTGCATGACTTAAGAAGGAATTAAAACTGGTAAAATCATTTGCTATTGAAAAGGAATATCAAGGAAGCAACCACAAGTGGAATTAAATTAAGGTCAGGCTCTATTTAGATAGAGAAGGAGGGTTTTCTAAACTGGTTCTCTAAACCTTTGTGGTGTAGTTTATCTTTCACCAAAGAAAAATCTTGCATGCTAACACATAAAATTTTATCATCAGTAATTTATTTCTTCATAGTAATGTCTCTTTGACTCGTTGACCTTCCTAGAAAATTCAGAGACCCTAGGGATGGTCAGCATTTTCAGATAGCTCCCTCATCTTTAGAAGTATTTAAAAGTTGTAAAAATTCACCTCTCACAAATTGACAGACACAAGAATTTGTAGATGTGATAGGAATATTCCACTATGTTACCACGTGGCTATTTTATTGTGAGTGGTTCTTTGATTGTCTGTATGGAAATTGCTTTGTGGAGCTCAGCCTGACCTCTTTCCATGGGAGGCTTCTTGCTTTTTCTTCACTGTAATCAGCTTTTGGAAACCAGGTCACCTTAGTCATGTCACAAACCAACACCACCCAGCGTTTAAAATGTGGGTGGAAAAGTAATTTGTTTCCTTTTCATTGTTTTCTGCTATTTATAAAAAGTGCAAAAAAATTATTATGTTGCCATGTTTGATTTTCTTGGCAAAGATACAACATTTTCGAACATAACTATGCTACTGTTTTAATGGTGTCGAAATAGATAATTGAATTCATGGTCATCTAAATTTAATTCCAGAAATCTAAGGTATGGTAACAAGAAATGGCCAAGTAATTTAATTCCTCAGCCAGCTGAGCTATTATGCATCTCTGTTCCTTGTTAATATGTCAGTAAATTGCCCCGGCAGGTGCAATGATGGGTGAGTATGCATATATTTCATTCTCTTTCATGGCTAGACACGTATCAGAATGTGAATCACTTTGAACACAGCTGTTTTCATAAGCATGTTTTCCGTTCAAAGCTTTATGTACAACATTCAAGAAATAACAGAAGGTTCCTGGAGCTGCCCAGGTTCATTTTCATTTTCCCATTTGGAAGCAGAGTATCTGAAACTGGATTATGTACTTGGAGACATTGTCACTCCCATCATGCTTCAAATAGCATGCTCCCTTAATCCCAGTTTAGATCATGGTTTAAGGAGAATATGCCTCTGGTTTGATTTTTCTCCTTAGCTTTACTGGAATTTTCTACTTAAATTGGAGGCCGAAACAGAATTAGTGCCCATGTTTTGATTGAATAAAGATGAAATTTCAAGCAAAATAAATTGAGCAGTAACTTGCATTGGGTTGTCTTTATTTCATTCAATAATAGTATAATTTAGATTTATAGAAAATGAAGAGATAATATACTGGGTTAAATGTGGGGCAGCTGAACAACTGTTAAGTTTAGAATTATTTTGAAAATCCTGAAGTACTAGGGTTTTGTGCAGGAATTCAGGAAATCATCCCATCTATTGTAGGCAGATCAAAGTTTATGCCATCTGCCTATCAATGCCAAGTTAATGGCATCTGTTTATCAATGCCAGTGTTTTCTCCTAATCTTCTTACCTGTTTCTTCTTGGTCTTATGGAAATGTTAAAATAACTGGTTAGGATCTTCTCTATATTAACACTTCATTTGTTGAGTATCCTCACACACTAGTAACTTATTCTTATTTCAGCTACACTCTTCCAAGTTCTTTGGATATTTTTCATTATCCTTGCATCATGCTATCAGAGAAAGACATTCTGTTTGGAGATCTTTTTTAAAAAGCCCTTAAATTCCAAATTAATCAGACAATTCCCTTTAGTACTATATTCATCTTTTTGCAAACATTCCCTTTTTTCCCTCAGTAAAATTACTTGTAGCTATACTTGTCAGACTTTTGCTTATGAAAGTGTTTCAACTTTCTTGAGCCATCTTCCTTTCCATCATCCTGGACTACAATTCATGCAGTTCTCTTTCTCTAGCTCTTTTAAAAATTTATTTTATTTTATTTTTTAAAGAAGCTTTAGGTTACATAAATGTTACATCAAAAATAATGGAGGGGGAAGCAGATGTGGCTCGAGCAATTGGGCTCCGGTCTACCATATGGGAGGTCCCAAGTTTGTTTCTTGGGGCCTCCTGGTGAAAGTGAGCTGGCCCGTGTGGCGAGCTGGTGCAACAAAAAGAGACAAAGATGAGAGACAATGTGAAACACAACAAACCAGGGAGCTGAGGTGGCTCAAGCGATTGAGTGCCTCTCTCCCACATCAGAGGTCCCAGGATAGGTTCCCAGTGCCTCCTAAAGAGAAGACAGGAAGAAGAGAAGACAAACAGACACAGGGAGCACATAGCAAATGGACAGAGAGAGCAAGACAGCGAGCACAAAAACAACAAGGGGGGAAGGGGAATAAATAAATAAAAAATATATATAGGAGGATTGGGAGTAGATGTGGCTCAAGTGGTTGAACACCTGCTTCCCACATGGGAGGTCCTGGGTTCATTCCCTGGTGCTTCCTAAAAACAGAAAACAAACAAGCAAACAAAAGAAAAAAACCAGCTTGGGGAGCCGATGTGGCTCAGTGGTTGAGTGCCAGCTTCCCACATATCAGGTCCCAGGTTCAATCCCCTGTCCTGGTACCTCAAAAAAAAGTTTAATATATATATATGGGAATCCCCATATACACTACCCCCTCTCCCTCCCCCACTCTAGCACTTTTGAAATCTGATTTCATACTATACTCATGAGCATTCCAAGACTTTGTGTTGTGGCCGACACAAAATTCACTAGTTTCCTATTGCTTCTTCCAACAATGGACTTTTCCAGAATCAACTCTGGGGTAATAATTCCCCTCTGCTTTCTTTTTTTTTTTCCTGGGGAAATTTAAATGACATCATAGTGGCTCTAAATCCTGTTACATTGGTATCAAATGAGACCTGTGGTAGATGCCCTGGTAAGCTGAAATCCTCCACCATAAGTAGATCTTTTTCCTCTTAGTTTTGTGGTCTTATCAAGGATGAAACAAATATTTCTCCCATCCAACCAGATGGTATTAATCAATATATTTTCATTGTTTAACACATATTCCTATCTTTATTTTCCTTCAAATGCTCTAAATAATGCCTGTACTGGCAGGTACATGATATCTAAGAGGATATGATAAATGGCTTTTCAAAATTTTGTACAAAGCATGTCCTTCTTTTGTCTTACAAATTTGCTGATTTATTCCTCACCATTGTGCATCAGCATAGTTACTTAAAGCCGTGAATATTGTCTCTTATCCCCTCCAATTTTATTATGAATTGCTGTTTTCTGTTGCCATTATTCTCAGTATTGCCTATTTCAGTGGTTCTCAGAATACTGTCCCCAGAACATCAGCATCTTCTGGGAACTTCTTAGAAATGCAAATTCTCCAAACATTCTCCTAGACCTTCAGAAACTCTGGCGCTTCATCAGAAACCCTTGGGATGGTTGCTGGTGCTCTCTGTTTTACTTAGTAAGCCTTCCAGTTGATTGTAATGCTAGCTGAAATTTGAGAATCACTGATATTCTCCAAAGATGAAGCAATAAACAAAAATAGGGAGCCCAGTGACTCTAGTTCCAATAAGCATCCCTGACTAATGGGTGGGTATTCCAGGTTTTTTTAAGCATGTTCCTTCTTCTACCTGCAGTTACCAAGTATCTACTACTGTGCAGGTTTGTATAGTACTTTCATATACATTTTTAGAAATAATCCCCAAAATACAGTAAACTTCATTTTGGTATCCTTTTTTGCAATTGTGTAAAACTAAGAGCTGAACCCAAGTGGAAGCAGTTGCTGAGCTGCTGAGCCGGGATTCAAACTCAGACCCGCTGGCTTTAAGCCTTGTATATGTGTTTTCTTCTATGCAATAATGTTTTCTCTGAAATGACAGAAGTTGCAAGTGCTTGAGTTTTCTGTTGTTGTTGGCACAACTTGCTTAAATAACTGTTACTGCCTTTCTGTCTCCTATTATAGTGAAGACAAAGTTGTAGAAGTAACAGAGGAGGAGGAGGTGGCTGATGTTGAGGAAGAGGAAGTCGATGACGAGGAGGATGAGGAGGATGGTG
The DNA here is from genome assembly GCA_004027955.1 of Chaetophractus vellerosus. Classification (NCBI taxonomy): domain Eukaryota; kingdom Metazoa; phylum Chordata; class Mammalia; order Cingulata; family Chlamyphoridae; genus Chaetophractus; species Chaetophractus vellerosus. The sequence goes on along the minus strand of PVKH010021057.1, from coordinate 4,779 downwards.
ATGAGGTGGAGGAAGAGGCTGAGGAACCCTACGAGGAGGCGACAGAAAGAACCACCAGCATCGCCACGACGACCACAACCACCACAGAGTCCGTGGAAGAGGTGGTTAGAGGTAATCGCTGTTTGCTTGGAATTGGTTTTGTTTTTTTGAGGGGGAAGATAAAGCATTGTACCAGCGTTTAAAATGTTCTATCCACCCCCCTACCTGTGCCTTCCCCAACCAAAAATAATTCAGTATAAAAAAGGGCTTTTTATGCTTGTCGAACTGTTTTGTTTGTTTAATAAGCCGTCTTAATAATTAACTTCAATTAATTAGAATTCCTGATTATATGGACTTTTCTGTGCCTTGTGTGTGTGGCTGGGCAAATCCCAAATTGTCTTCCCAGGTGTCATTTCATTTTATAAACCGCCCCCATTCCCATACACCACCCTACTATTAACTCCTTGCATTAGTGTGATACATTTGGTATAACTAATGAAAGGACATTTTTATAATTGTACTAGCTATAGTACACACTTTACAGTAGGGTTCACTGTTGCTGTTGTACAGTCCTAAGTGTTGTGTTTTGTTGGTTTTTTTTTTTCAAATTTTATTCTAGGAACATTTATACAGCCTAAAATTTCCCCCTTTAACCACATTCACACGTCAATTTAGTGCTGTTGAATAGTTTCACAGTGTTGTGCTACTGTCAATTAATAGCCACCAATACTTAATGGCCATTCATTTAACATTAGTTTTTGGAGCTTCTGTTCAGTACAAGCCATTTTGCTTGACTCAGTGGAATAGATGATGAGAACGCACAGGGTATCTCAACCTTTATGGATGGTAAACTCTAGCGAGTCAAAGAAATGCAAAGTCATTTGTGTTGTGATAAACATAGTCACAGAGCTTACTTCAAGGAGGGAAGGAGAACTGGATTGATCAGAGAAGGTTCCATGGAGGAGACAGGTGGTAGATCTATAGTTGGGTTTTGTTACAGAGTAATTTAGAGTAAGAAGGAACAGCAAAGTAAATGCAGTGAGGTGGAAAGGTACATGGCCTGTTTGGGAGACAAGATCCGTCCAGTGTAGCTAGAGCCGATGTCTTATGTAAGACAGAGATGAGAACTTGGTGAATGGAGTGAGTGGGATTGTGGAGACCTTCAGTGCTAAGGCAAGTACAGGTATTGACTGAGGGTGATTAATTCAACAGTTATGAATTCAGGACCTACCATGTGCTTAGGGGTTTTCTAGTAGACCATGACGAGAGTTTGTTTGGATGTTGCTGCCATTGAGGAGACTGGCATAATTTTGCGTTGCAGGGAGAGGACGCCGCATGAATTTATGTGCATAACCCAGGCCAAGTCAGAATCCTCTTGAGATAATCTGACCTTGTTATGTTCTGAATTAGGGTTTTTTTTTTTCTGTAGAAAGAGAAGGTCACCCATACCTCCAGAAGTGATACTCTGGAGTGGGGTGGGTTTGTTCCTGGCTTCAAATTGTAAACCTACCTCTGATCTGAGGATCAGGGAAATATCTTGAGAATGTGTGTAATGGATTGCATCTGCTTAGCGACACAAAGGCATGAGATTGCTTTCTGTCTTTGCAGTCTCTTGTGGATTGCCTGTGATGCATCACATTCTGGTTTAATGCTTATTCAATAATAAAATTGTTTTTCTTTCACTTCTAAAAAAGAGAGAAGGTCAGTTTGAAGAGAAATGGAAAAAAAAACAGCTCTAGATTCTAGATGAAAGAAAAAGAAAAAAGTTAAAAATGTTGAAGGCAAGAAGAGCAGTAAAGGTGACCTTCTTCAAGGAAATACCTGGTCTTCAGGGTATTTGCTGTTAATGTCAAAAGCAGAACGGTCTTTAATGGGAACCCATCCTTCCCATCTAAGACTCCTCAAGTGGATAAAAGCTATAATTGAGCCAAGTCTTTCTGGGAAAGGGGCCCTTAGCAAAAGCCTGTGATGGTATATCGTATCCATGAGTGAGAGCTCTCTGTATTTCCAGCTCATTCCAATAAAGAAGTAGAAGGTTTAGATGGGAACATTGGAGGAGTCAACTACAAGGAGCCTTTTCCTTCTGGTCACTGAGTTACGGTTCTTCCATTTTATGATGAGCTGCCATGCTGTAGGTGATGGCTAACTCTGTAAAGCTTTAATTACAAGTAGCCTGCTTCTCTGCTGAAAATAAAAGTTAGAAATGACTGGCAAAGAAGAGATATTGAAAAGAGACTTACAATCTTGTTTCACCATTAATGTTCTAGTGCCTGAAAGAAAATGTGATCTGCAACCATATTTAATGAGAGAATTGCTTCTCCATTACAAACATATTGCTACTAATACCAGTATTTAATATGCCTTATAAAAAATTCAATACTTTTGTAACCTGCTAAAATTTGAAAGAAATAGACAAAGAGAAGAAAAATATAGGCCATTTCGGCATGGTCATAAAATTTTCAGCCATATTTTATTAGAATCAATGATACAGAAATGGAAGCTGTCTATGTTACTGATTCTAGAGGAGGAAAGACTTGTTTAAAAGTGAGTGCACTGGGGCCGGCTGGATAGCCTAGTGGATAAGGCGCTGGCATACCACATGGGAGGCCCCGGGTTCGGTTCCCGGGGACCTCTCCTAGCGGGCAGACCGCCTTGAGAATGGCAAGCTGCCATGGGCGGGCCAGAGCCACCGTGGACAGGGCAAAAGCCGCCACGGGCAGGGCAGGTTGCCCACAAATGGAGCGCAGCCAGCCACCCGCGAACTGAGAGCCGGCCGTGAATGGAAGCAGAAGCCGCCCACAAGCGAGGAAAGCCGCGCCTGCGCAGTGACCAGTCTCGGCGCCTCGCCGCAGCGGTGGGGAGGGGGAGATATGTAATAAAATAAATAAATCTTTAAATTAAAAAAAAAAAAGTGAGTGCACTACTGCAAAAATCCATAAACCCACCTGGCTTTATTTTTTGTGCTCTTTGGTAATTAAGAAAAACTTCGATATTGAGTAGAATAAGCCATTTCCAATTCAAGTTAAACAATTGTGTATTTAGACACTTGCTCCTCATTTTCCGTGTTTTGGAAGAGGATCACACTTCATAAACCCAAGTTGTCAGGGTAATTTCTGACTGAACCATGAATTCTAAACTGTGATTAAACCTGGGCACTGTAATCAATGACGTAATCTTTTATTTAATCTAATCAATCTTTCCTGTGCCTGGCCGCTCTTTTGTCTTGCGTTCAGTTATCCAGCAAACAGTCGTCATGATTGCTAGGCTCTGTGCTTCTGTGCAAGGTATAATGGGGAGGACAGCACGGAGTTTGCTCTTGCAGAGTTGTGGCAGCTCCTGGTTGGAATTCTTTGTGGAAGAAGTGGGTTCTCAGGATCACTCCTTCCCTTGCCCTTTGAAGGTAGCTATGTTGTCTCATGAAAACTTTACTTCCCTATTTAAAGCCAAGAAAAGCGAGGCCTCGAGAGTTAAAAAATAATAGCTGGCAGTTATATACACTAAGTGGGAAAACCAGGATTTAGACCCAGATGGGCCAGGGTATTTCTGTCACACTAAGGTCAAAATCATGCTTCTTTTACTTTTGTTTAAAAGTTCAGTTTAACCTGTGCTCCTTTGTAAATGAATATTCTTTCTGCTCTAGGCATATCTTCATCTTACTATGATTTCACACTAAACATTTCCTAAATTTTAGAATTTTTATTTCTATAATAATATTGACCAGGGGTCAGCAAACAGTTGCCCAAGGGCCACAGATGACCTGCCTCGTGTTTTATAAACAAAAGTTTTACTGGAACACAGCTACCCCCATTTGTTTACATATTGACTTGTGGCTGCTTTCATATGGCAAAGGCAGCATTGAGTAGTTGCAAAAAGCCATATGGCCTGCAAAGCTGAAAGTAATTGCTGTCTGGCTCTTTAAAGAAAGGATTGTTAACCCCTGGTTTTGATCATAGAAAGAGAAAATATGATACTAACATCAAGTTAGTTTCATTAAGGTAATTTTATTATGGTTAGAGGCAGGCTAGCATAGTGGTTAAGAGAGGGTTTTTATATATTTCATGGCCTCAGTCCAGTTAGGTAACCTTTGTAAGTCTTGCTTTCTCATGTAAAATGTAGATGCTAATATTATGTTCATTGTGAGAATTAAATGAGGTAATCTATGTTAATTACTTATAATGACTGGCACGGGTAAGTGTATAATTTGTTTTCCTCACACAGGCTGCTGGCATTGGAATCCTGACTTAACAACCTACTAACTGTGTAAACTTGGATAAATCAAATAGCCTTTAAGCCTCATTGCTTCCTCTGTAAAATGGGGATTAGTAACATCTACCTCATATTTAACCATTTTGTGAGGAATAAATGAAGTAACCCGTGGGAGACATTTAGCACAGGTCATGGCAAACAGGAAATGCTCAATTAACTGTAGCTGCTATGGTGGTTGTGGTTACAATCCTGATCTTCCAAAGAATTAGTGTTTGCTGTTAATTAGCAATGCCGAAGTTAAGCCAGTGGATTGGTTTTTTTTTAATGTAGAAAGCATAAACATGATGATTCCATATCTTTTGGTATAAGAGAACTGAATATTTATAGATGTCAAGGATAAAAAGAGCTTAAGTTTGTTTATTGCTTAAATATTTTTTGTGAATCTACATTACATATTAAAATACCTGGAATTACATTTTATATCAAACTGAAAGTTGAACAAGATAGTACCAAGTGGCAACGTATTTCAAGATTCAGAGTTTCATTTCTTGTTGACATTTAAACCTCTCGGAAGTTCCTCTTTTAAATGGATCA
>PVKH010021056.1:0-14431 GCA_004027955.1 Chaetophractus vellerosus | reverse complement strand
TTTCCAAATTGTGCTCTGCCCTACGGCATTCTGACTTGCCAATACTCACAGTTGCATGAGTCAATTCTTGTAGTAAACCTCTAAATATTAGCAAATATATATATCTCCTATCAATTTTGTCTTTCTGGAGAATTCTAATGCACATACCTTTAGCAAAGCTCACATTTTGAGAGAACTGTCTAATAGATGTAAATAGCACAAATATACAATAAAACTATTGTCCAATATTATTATTTTTTTGTTACATATCCCCCCCTTTCTGCTTGTTCTTGCTGTGTTCATTTTTGCATTCTTCTGTGTTTGCTTTGTCTCCCCCTGTTGCGGCGACGCACTGAGTCAGCTCACCATGCAGGCGGCTTGCCCCACTCGCGGGTGGCTCTGCTCTGTTCATGTGAGGCTTTGCTCTGTTCACGGGCATCTTGCCCTGCCCATGGAGGCTTTGCCCCACCCATGGCAGGTTGCCCTCTCAAGGTGGTCTGCCCTCTTGGAGAGGTCCCCCGGAACTGAACCTGGGGCCTCCCATGTGGTGAATTGGCGCCCTATCCACTGGGCTACAGCTGGCCCCCCAATATTATTTTATTACTTTTAAACATTTCCTTCTCAGTAAGAAAATGTAGGAGAGAAATAGTAAAGTTTTAAAAAATATTCTTTCAAGGTAAAATGTTTTATTCGTATTTATATTACAGAAATTTTGTAATTGAATTTAATGGAAGTTTTTTTCCCACTTGCCATTCTTTTACGCAATTTTAAAGCACAATTAGTAGACTAATAACCTGGCTACTAAGTAGTTATCTTGTATGTTGCTGCAGAGAAACAGCATTGAAATAATGATTTTTTTGAAATAACAGAAAACCTAGAATTTGAATGTTTTGTGAATGAATAAGAAATTGCCAGACTACTTAGTCTATCGGTAAATTCACTCAAAAACTAACAACAGGTTGGTCTCAGTTATGTCTTCCCTGCACATGGCTCATCTGTCCCTCCTATTTAAACCTATATTTGGTGCTGGAGTTTGTAGGTGTACGTCCAGAGACTCAAGTCTTTGGGCTGTCCATGTGCCAGCTGGGCCCGAAACCTCGACAGAGTTGCAACACCTACTCTACAGCTCATTGGACTCACCAAGGACAACTGGTGGGGAGATGATAATGGACAATGACCATCCCAGGGAATGGAGAGAGTCTGCAGCTGCAGGCAGGATAGTCCTATCCATCTTCCCCATGGGATATAAGCCCCCTTTCAATTGGAGGTGGAGTGGACATCACCATCCCAGAATCCTTGGGATTGGGAGAGCTATGGACTAGAGTGGACTTACTAGTATTCTACTGTAGACATATTGTGATTCTAGCAATGGAAGAAATAGCAACATTGATGTGGAGCCAGTGGCCACTGGAGGCTTTGGGGGGAGGGAGAGGGAAAAACAGTTGAAATATGGGGGCTTTTTCAGGACTTGGGAGTCACCCTGAATGATGTTGCAACGACAGATCTAGGCCATTTTATATCATCACATAACATGCAGAACTGTGTGGGAAAGAGTGTAGACTACAATGTGAACTATGGCTCATGCTCAGTGGTAAAGCCCCAGGATGCATTTATCAACTGCAATGAATGTGCCACACTAATGAAGGATGTTTATGTGGGAGGGTGTGGGAAGTGTGGGGACTGGGCATGTGGGAATCCCTATAGTTTTTGTGTAACATTTAAGTAATCTAAGTATCTTTTAAAAAATAAAATAAAATAAAATAAAATAAAATAAAGAACAGGTTAGATTTAATTACTGTGGTCTGAAAAAACAAATAGTTTTTTTACAGCAAACAATTGCAAAATAAATTTAAAGGTGCTTACTTATATCTGCTGAATAAATACATGTTTATATATCATCTTTTACTGCTGAATTTAATTTATAATGAAATCAAGTTGTATTTTACTGCATTTTACAGTCAGTATATTTGTAACGATTTAAAATTTTAAAGATTGATTGGAGAATATTTTAAAATTGAAAACAGATGTACTTAACCATAATTACTTATAGATTACTTTTAATTGACACCAATATTGTTTAGGGAGGTTGACATTTTTTCTCAAATCATATATACTGGGGATTGAACCTGGTACCTTGTGCATGGGAAGCAGCTGCTCAAACCACTGAGCTACACTGCTCCCGAAAGTTGACTTTTAATAATAAGAAATTTAATTATAAGGATCCAGAAAAATTAAATTTCTTTATTTTATTTTAAAAAGTAAAATTGATTTATGAATTTGGGGTAATTCATAATTTTTATATATGTTATAGACTTCTATATACTTTCAAGGCTGAAGATAATTGCCAAAATACAGGTTGGGTGAAGAGTTTAAATAGTGGCTGAGTATTGGCAAGGCTCCTACATCAAAGTATGGCCCGAAGCTTATTGCCTGTCATAGGCAAGGCTAAAGGCAATTCTAAGGTTTGAATGCATGATTGAAGTAGTCAAAGCTGGCATAACTAACAAAAAACAAGTCAAGGAACCCAGGGTGGACACATATCCATTTGAAATCTTGGGAACCTGCACCCATAAACTCACTAAAATTTGATAATTAAGTGTAATATTGGAACACTAACACAATATAATAATCCTCAGCCAAAAAATATATATTTTTTCAACTCAAATTAAATATTTAAAATCATGTTAAAAGATATAATTGGCACATAAAGTGAATATAGTGAGGTATTTAATTGGCAAGCTTGCTAAATTGGGTGAGAGGTTTATGATATCTGCTTTTCTGTGTTGTTTTTTTTTAATCAAATCAAAGATGGTAAAGGATAAAAACCTAGGAAGAACAATAGCTTAGAAATAATGTGTTTAGAATAAAATATCTTTCCAGTTGAATTATAAGGTAAAAGGAATGCAAAATCATCACCAATGGCATCTAGGGCTCAATTTTTTGTTGTGGAATTCATTGAAAATACTATTTTCAATTGACTTCCTGAAATTATCCAAGGATCCCTGTGAGTGAAAACACCATGATACCAGACAGAAAATGTCAAATGCTGCTGAGGAGAACCATTTAAATAGTCTTAAAGCAAGGACAAGGGAGGCTTTTAACTTAACTAGACTAATTTGAATTGGAAAGAAAATCAGCATATGCTTTCTGATCACTTTGTTCTCAAATATGCTGCTAGAAAGTTACATAAAAACAGGGCCAAACAGAAGACAGAACTGAACTAGAAGGTTAAGGGAAGAAGAAGACAGACTATGTGAGATTGCATAATTACGGTAATGCTCGAATAAGTGCCATTACTTTCACCCCAGAGATTCAAGAATCCATGGCTTGGCACAGTTATCAAAGGAAATAGAAACATCATGCTGAGGCCAAGAGGCGAGGGCACACTACTGCTTCAACCATCAAGAAAGAGATTATTACAATTGATAGGAGCAAAATTCAGGTGAAATACTGTAAAGAATTATTCAAAGCATTATATAAATACTGGATTTCCATCTTTCTGTTTAATAAATAATTTGAATTCACAGCATTGCTATTGTATGCTACTTTTGAAGGAAAACTATTTGAATGACTTAAGCACAAAATCCTACAGTAAAGAAATTTCATAACTGATGTGTTTCTGAAGAATGACATCCAGCTGGAAATACAAAAGAAAGAACAGGGGTAATTTGGATTAACATTAAAATTAAAGTCTGTGACCAAATGATTAAATTCCATAGAATAGATTACAGGAGGAAAAAGAAGTACTAATAATTGTTTCATCACTATCACTAAAAGAAGAAATACTCTTTTCGAAGTTCTATTATGAGAACTAATCTATTATGCTTATCTGTAATTTTTGGTTGAAAAACAATATTTAAATTGGTGATTAAAAACAAGCTAATCCCCAGCATTAAATTAATATCAAAATTAAATTATTTTGGCAAGATGGTCAATAGAATGCAAAATTTCCTAGAAATTACTGTATATTTACATTTATAAAAAATAATGAAAAACAACTGATAATATTTCTATGGTTAAATAGTAAATGAATAGAAAATGTATTTTAAATAATCATGTAAACCAAGGATAGATACTTATTTGTTTTTCAAAATGTTAAAGGTCCTTCATTTAGAGCAAAGAGATACCATACAGGGAATAAACTTATTATTTGAGGTAAGGTAAAACTATATTTTTTACCAATGAAGGAATACAGTTATATGTGTGTGTTATGCATCTGTATTCTGTTTCTTTTTGTATATTCATCTTAGTTACATCAGAAGAGTGAATTTTTGGATGTAGTATGAATTGAATCTGAAAAAGGGTTTTTTAAATGTGTTTTTACAACTGCTGTTAAAACAATATACAAGCAGATCAGAATTAAGAAAGTTGATTTTAATAGTATTACATGCTAATTGTAAAAAATTTAGAAATGTCACATCAATTCCACTATTTAGAGGAATAAGACAACACTGACTTCCACATTTTGCACATAGTTTTATATGCTGAGAAATGGTCCCCCAAAGATGTACATGTCCTAATCGCCAAACCTGTGAAAGTTATTTTACATGTAAAAGGGACCTTGCAGATGTGATTAAGCTAAGAATCTTGCTATGGGACATTAATCCTGAATGGTCTGGATGGACTCAATGTAATTACAAGGGTCCTTGTAGGAGGGAGGCAGGGGATCAGTGTGAGGAGAATGTATGTCAATGGAAGGAAGAGGTTGAAGTGATTCCAGGAAGGGGCCATGAGTCAAGAAATGGAGGTGGACTCTAGAAGCTGAAAAAGCAAGGAAACAGATCCTCGCCTGAAGCCTCCAGAAGGAACACAGCCCTACCATTCCTTGATTTTAGACTTTTGACCTCCAAAACTGAAAGAAGCGTTAATTGAACATGTCACTAAATATCGCATAATTTTCCACAATCCAGATGAGACACGATTTGTAAAATGATTTCAATTTTTGGACATTTAGACTGTTTCCAAGCTTTCCATGAAAATTCTGTGACAAACCACTGTGATGATTTACTTGGAATAGATTTCTTATAAAGGATTTTCCAGATCCAAAGTCACGTTTCATATATAATATATTTTGACATATTGTTTTAGAAGGAGGTTAGGCCTCCTCAGCACATTTTATTATATCCTCATCAGCAATGAGTATTAGTTCTTAATTTATTTAAAAATTTCCAATTAAAAAGAATGCTATCTCATTGTTTTAAATTTGCATTTTTATTTACTGGTCAAGAATGTTTTCCCCACATGAATATTAGCCATTTGTATTTTTCTTTTGTGAATAGTTTTTTCATCCCCTCCCTATTGTTAGAATAGTATTTGCAATGTGAGCATTCTTTGTATAATAAGAAATATAATATTCCATTCATCTTTATTGCAACCCCCCTTCTAAATTTAATTTTGTTTTTTTTACTTAAATAACAAAAATCTTTTAAATATTATATAATAAAATCTGATGACATTTTTCTTTGTGAGTATTAAAACTTATTACCTGCTAAACAAGAAACAGTTAAAAAGAGCCCAGTACCATCATTTTTAAAAGTTTTTACAATTAATTATGAAGTTTATCTGAACGATTGAGGTGAAATGACACTCTAATTTTATGTTTCTAAATAACCACTTTTCTTCCACATCTTTTTTTTTTTTTGTTTCTTCCATAATGTGTGTCATTTGTAATACTGATTAACAACTATTGTTTACTGTAGTTTTATAATACAGTTTACTATGTGCTATACATTTGTTGGGGATTGAATCAATTCCCCACAAAAGTCATGTTTGGACCCCAACTCCTGGTCCTGTGGATGTGAATCATTATTAAATAGGACCTTTGAAGATGTTATTTTTACTTAAAGTGTGGCCAACTCAATGAAGGTGGGTCTTAATCCAATATAGCTGAAGTCCTTATAAACAAAAGAAACTGGACACAGAATTAGAAGCCATGGAGAACAGCCAGAAGTCAGAACTCAGTTGGAATCTGGAAAGCCAAGAGACCTCAAGAATTGCTAGCTTGACAGATTACTACCAACTCAGAAGGGAACAAGACTTCTAGCCTCTGAAACCATGGGACAAAAAATTCCCATTTTGGGAGATGAAGACAATATTTTGCCTTAATATTCAAACCATTCAGACAATTTCTTTGCTATTCTAGGCCACTTTTTGTTCCTTAGGAGACTTTGAATTTATACATTATCTTCACATACACACACACAAAATATTTTAATTGAGATTTTGACTGACCTCATAATATGCTCTTAGGAAACACAGTCAAGTTCCCAAAAGAGAAAATATGTCTCTTCGTTTATTCAAATATTCTTTGTATACACTAAAATTTTACCGTTTTTAAAATTGGATGCAGTCATTTTACTTACTAAATGTTAATAATTGGCATAAAGACAATTGTTTCATTTTTGTTTTCTTTTAATTTAGCTATTTTGCTTAAATATTTTTAAAATTACTAATTTTCCCAGGATTTCTAAATATATAATTATATTGTTTGTGAACTATTTTAATTTTACCCCATTATTTTGCAAATTATTACATTGGTTAGAAATTCCAAGTGCCGCTAAATAATTGATTTTGGACATTCTGTCATTTATTTTTCACTATAGTGATAATATTTATAGCATAAGACATGACCTCTTCTTATCCGCTAGTCTCTGCCTTCATTCCATGACTGATATCTAAGAACTGGGTGGTTATATTTGTCCATCAAGGCAATGTTAGTTTTCTCCCATAATTTTAATTTGTCTTAATAGTAATACTAAATCTTCCAAAATTAATGTAAAATAATAAAGACATTAGAGACCATTTTCCATAGTAATGTGTATAACAATAGTTTCACAATTTAGTAAGTGCTAGCTGTTGCTTTAAGATGTATCATGTCCCACACCATACAGCAAATTTTGCTGCAGTACTAAAGATTTATTTTTTAACATCTTTCCAGCACTTATTAATATTTGCATGATGCTCTTAGTTGGATTCATTCATTTGTTGCATAATGTAAATATTAGTTATCTTTGCAAATGTTTTTACTGTTAATACATAGACTTCGTCTAAGTATTTGGAAATTGTAGTTTGGATTTTCTCAAAGTATATCAAAAAGATATTTTTTTTAAAAATGAATAAATTTTATACTTTTTTTGTTAGAACTTTAAAAGTTTATTTTTAGGTTCATTTTATTAAGTTCAAAGGAACGATACTAGAATGATTTCAAAGGTTAGAATGAATTCTCTATGGGTATGTATTTGGTTTTGTTTGTTTGTTTGTTTGTGTAGATGCTAGAAAATGAGGAAGAGTTTCCAAAAAGACCAAAATTTTAAATTTATGTTTTAATTAGACTTCATGATATTACTGAAACCTAACATATTTGCTTTTCTTTCCTTCTCAATCTGTATTTGATCCACAAAAGTTTGTTAATATAGCTTGTAACAACAGAATGTATCTATCCATTCATCATTGTGTTTCTAAATGTTTGATTAATTTTGATGCAGTTATGGACATAAAGATCCAAAATTGATATATTTGTTGCAGTAACTATTTCATCAATGTTCTAAAGTGACCCTATTAATCACTTTCAATTTTTTTTTCTGAATTCTACTTCATTGAAAATTGATATTGCTACCACTGCTTTATTTATTTACCAGTCACATATTCGACTGTGTCTGAGGTATAAAAAAATACATTGTCATTATAAAGTTCATAAAATTTGAAAACACCTATGTAAAAAACAGCAAATTAAGTTAAATATAAAATTTAAATATTAAATTTATTGTCATATAAGTTTTCAGAATTTAAAGTTCTCAAATCTTCAAAAGCACTTAATAAAAGCAAGATTATTTATATAATTAGTATATACAAACATTCAATCAAAAATACTTAAGTGGTGCTGAAACATTTTAGTTTTCTTTTTTTGGTTACATATCCCCCCCTTTTTGCTTGCTCTTGCTGTGTTCATTTCTCTGCGTTCTTCTGTGTCTGCTCTGTCTCCCCCCGCTGCAGCGACGCGGCGAGCCAGGTCACCGCGCAAGCGGCTCTGCCCTGCTTGTGGGCGGGTCTGCTTCCATTACCGGGTGGCTTTTTGCTCCATTCGTAGGCGGCTCACCCTGCCCGTGGTGGCTTTGCCCCTCCCATGGCGGCTTTGCTTTCTCAGGAGGTCTGCCTGCTTGGAGAGATCCCCGGGAACCAAACCCAGAGCCTCCCATGTGGTATACCGGTGCCCTATCCACTGGGTTATACAGCCGGCCCCCTAGTTTTCAAATTTACTTAAATTTTATAAAAATTCTATAAAAGTAAAACTATTCATAATTCTATCAATATTCATCTACCTATAATTACAAAGAATAGTGTCATGCTTCATGTATGTATCTAGGTGTACATTAAGAATTCTATGAGTTGCTTTTATATTGCTAAATATTCCACATCTACCATTTTGCAATAAGTGCAATGTATAGCTGGCTGCTAGTCACATGCCATGTCTGGAACCTAAAATTGGAAAAAAGAAAAGGAAAATGAATACTCAGCACCACTGGGAAACCATGTTTGTTATGTGAGAATCTATAGTACTCATGCTCTCTGAGAGGAAGGATTCCAGTGTCAGCAAGGGCACGCCCCAAAACTTTCATTGCATTTGGTTGACACTTTTTGTTTCAAGGATTTGGGGCCAAGAAGTGTGTAGAATCGTCTTCCTTGAGCTTGATTGAACAGTATTAAATATTACATTGAATATCCACTGAATATTGAATAATACTGAATATATTATAATTTCCTTTTTAAGCATTTAAGTGCAATCAACTATGTAGCAGGCAAAAAAATAAATTCACTTTCATGAATATGTAGGATCATGGGTTTGCCCTTTGTCTGTGCTGAGTGCCAGAGTTTAGTGACTTTTGTGTTCTTTAATAAGTTCCCTGGGTGTATGTGCATGTTTCTAAAATCTTAGTCTCTCTACAATGTGGACCCTGGGTAAGGGTTCCCTTTCTAAATCCAAGTGTGGTAAATGGGATCTACTCAATAAATGTTGGATTAGGAGCCTGTGCAGGGTCCTGAGGGAGAAAGAATTCTTAACTTTGTTTCAGCCATAAATATTTTGTTTCAAACTTGAAAAGGTGCATATACTATTAATTGATTTTTAATTCAACTCTCTGCCAATGTTATAATTATAGAAATATATCCTATAATCTGACCACAGATTGGCTAGAATATGCAATGTTTTTTGTAGTTATGACATTTTGGTTTTCTAGTATATACCTTATGGAATTTTGGGCAGGTTGAGGTAAGACTGCTAGACAAATGCTGTGTCAACCTACAGGATGGCAGCTGAAAATATTTGTTTGTACTTTAATTGTTGCATTAAGAAAGTCCTTTGTCCCCTGTTCATACCCATTTTAATGATAATTTTTAGAGAATTTGTTCTGCCCACAGCTCAATAATGAGCAACCAAAATTGTACCATGAAGCCACTTGAAAATTGATTCATGGCTGGTCAGTCTACTTTCTAATAACAATCAGATTCTTTGCCATATTTTGAGTTAAAACTGGTATATAGGAGGTCAGATGTTACTGGGACATATAATAGAGCTATAAGGTCAGGTAGGGCTTGGGACTACAAATATTTTTGGTAATTTGCAGCTGAAGAGTAAAGAGAGAGGTCAGATCTACAAAGAAAAAGAGTAGAGTATAGCAAATGCAAAAAGAAGAGGAGCAGATAATATAATAGTCTTTCTTTTTCCTGGTATAAACAATCTCAAGATCAGTGGCTTACAGTAACACTCACTTACTTACATGCAGGTTTGCAGGTTGCCAGTGGCTTAGGTGATTTAGAGCAGTCATGGCTGGGCCAAACTGGTCTCCAGGCATTTAGATTAGCTCAGGTTTGTTCCACTTGTCTTTTCTGGGGCTTACCTAGAATAAGCTCTTCTCACGGCATTTTACACAAGCATGAGAGGCTAAGCCAAACCATACAAACCACGCATGTCTGCAAACATTGTATTAGTCAAAGCAAGTCACATGGCCAAGTCCGACATTGATTGTGTAGAGAAATCTATGGAGTCCACACTAATCAAAGGGCTACAGAATTATATGACTAAGACCCTTTATGTAATATAGAAAGGGTAAAGCATTGGGAACTGTAATTCAGTGTTCTAGTGAGAGAAAAAGAGAAAAGGAGTTCTATTTAGTACCTGAATACACCTCTTCAAATAGATCCGATGAGATTTCCCTGGAAGCTTCTATAGATCTCTATTCCTTGAAACCAAAGGTTATCTGAACAAAGGAGAAACTTTATTTTGAATCAAACTAATTTTGATTAGAATGTACATTAAGTAAAATTTTCCTAAATTAAAATAGGCATGAAAGTATAAAACATAGCATGCATTGATCATAAAATTTTCTATACTGCCTTAAAATTTATTTCATGTGTTTGTATGTAACTGTTTAGCCTTATGCAATCACTATAATATGCTTTGTTTAATGAGTCCTTTGAAAGAAGATGTCTGCTTGCCAATTCACCCTCTCGAATACTGATGGTCTCTCAAGCATGGGGAAAAGAAGGAGTACTCTAGTTTTTACAATTATTTCCATGAAACCACAAGGAATCTTCATGTTTTCACTATGTTTAGGAAGTTAGTGATTTAAAAAAATCATTATCAAAGTCTTCACTCCATTTTTTCACTACCTTGCAAAGTAAAAGCAAAGTTTGAGCTTTTTATTGGGTGCTTTCCCAATAATATTGAGGAACAACTAGGAACACTAACTTAAAAAAAGTTTTATAATCGTTTATGCCTTCCTTAGAAGCTATAAAGGCAAAATTGAAGAGATATAACCTGAGAATACAATGACTTAAGGAAAATTTTAAAAATCAATCAGCTTTTAGAGGTAACCTCTGAATTCCAAAATATGACAATTTCTAAAATGAAAAAGCTTAATTTTTTTAGAGTTCAATTTTTATTGGTTTTCTAAACTCCCAAAGCAAAAGTTATAACAGGGAACCTAAGAAACAAAATGTGTTGAGCACAAAATAATAATACAGTAATTTCTTATATTTTATATTATTCTGTTAGTAATCTAAGCACTTTTTAGACAGTATTTAAGATATACTGCTTGGAGATGGCTACTGGGTTAGTCATTAAAATCCAATTTTTTAATTATAAAAAAACTCTTGGCTAAAAATCACTTATACTTTTATAAAATTAACCCAAACACTGAGAATTGCCATAGACTATATTGCCTAAATATTCTCAAGCAGCAGATGAAGCAAAAAGAGTGAAATAATAGAGTATTGCTGCATTTCACACAAAGCTTTTCCATAGAGTTCCATGAACATATTTAAGAATTCATTAACTGAAATGATAACCTTCTCCATGATTTACCTTGTGTAAATCATGATTTTCTTTAATAAGTTGTTCTTAACCTTTGGGGGATTGGGAATCTCTCTGAGCATTTGATGAAAGATACAGATCCTTTCCTGAGAAGACCAAAACCTAAGCACTTATTCAAAATCTACTAGATCCCATTTGGGGAATAAAGGACCCTTAAGACCTATCCAGTATGAATTTATTCAACTGTGTTTTCTTTTTAGTTTTTAATTGTTTATTTTTTCAATTATTAAATGTTCAAAATAAAGTTAAAAAAAGAGACCTATCCATATCTGTGCCAACTCCTTGAATTCCATGTTTACAAATATTTTAGCAAGTTTAGGCTAGTCTAATTTCTTTTTTGCCTTCACTTTCATTTTCATGGTAATAAACAAGTGTTATCTAGGAGCCTCATGAAGGAAATCTGTACTTCTATAATCCGAAAGGTATTTATGGTAAGTATCATATAAGTAATTTTTTGGCCTTACTCAATCTGGAAATATTAGTTCTTGGGGATGAAAATCAATGTGATAGACTTTCTATGAAGTAAAAACTGAAGGAATCCTGCAGGGGTCCTTCTGGGTTCTTGCCTGGAGTGGATGAACTGAAGTCATGAGAGAAAGCAGGTTTATTAATGTCGGTGGAAGGACAGGAGACTGGGATGTCTCAAATCTGCTTTCCCCAAACCAGGGGAGCAGGAGATTTTACAGACTCAAACAGGGGAGGGTAGAGTGGTTCCCATCACAATCGCAAGTATACACAAGGGTGAGCCCAGTTCTGAAATAATCATAAACAAAGTTAAGTTCAGTCTAGAATTACCATCACAATAGTAAGTATGCACATGGGTGAGGCTGAGTAACCATAAACAGGAGTGAGACCTGTGCAGAACAGCAGGTCTAGGCTAAATCCAGCCAGTTTTAGCAATTTCAGAAATTAACATTTTGCTATTTTATAATGTAAAGGCATCTATATAATGATTTTGTAATCATAATTATTTGTTAATTCTTTACTCTGTTACAGTTTCAGGCTTCATTTTCACTTCAAAACAAACTGGGCATTTTGTTTATCAAATAAGCCATGATTTTAACTCTTTTAACATTAGATCATGGAGGACAGAACAGCCTAAGTCAAGACCCTTGTGTTCACAGAAACCAAGGTAGGGCTGGGTTTAAATTGTCGTAGTTCAAAACAAGCATTAGGTTAATTAGAGATTTACATATGGCTATTGTGGAAATTATAACAAATATTTGAGTTTCCTAAAGAAATAGCCTTTAATTTATTTTGATGGTGAAAACAACCTTTCACTAAGTTAAGTCTGCAGGGTCTTTCATAGTTAGCATCTTGTTTTCTATCCTAATAATCAAATGTTTAGGTAGGTAAGGCAGGAATTAATATTAGCCCCATTTTATAGATGAGGAAGTTAAGTGTATTAGGTTGAATTATGTACACCAGGAAAAAAAACTTCTTTTTTATATTAATTCACATTTCTATGAATGTGAATCCATTGTAAAAAATGACCTTTTGAAGATGTTATTTTTAGGGCAGGTCTGGCCCAACTGAATGAGTTTGACCCTTAATCTTATAATGGAGGCATTATAAAGAGAAAGCCAGGGAACCGGCTGTAGCTCAGTTGGTAGGACTCCGGTTTACTACATGGGAGGACCCAGGTTCGGGTCCCAGGGCCTCCTCAAGCAGGCAGGCTGCCTTGAGAGGGCAAGCCGCCGCAAGCAGAGCAGGCCGCCGCGCGGTGAGCTGACTCGGTGGGACCCTGCAGCAGGGGGAGACGAGCAGACACAAAGGAATGCAAAAATGAACACAGCAAGAACAAGCAGAAATGGGGGGATATATAATAAATAAATAAATAAATCTTTAAGAGAAAGCCACTGGGAGGAGAAGCTGTAATCAATGGACCCAGAAGAGAAAGGAGAGGGCATGGCCATATGACAGAAAAGCCAAGGACCAGAGGATGCTGGCAGCCAGCCCTGCAATGCCAGTACTCAAAGAGAAAGTATCACCTTCTGATGCCTTGATTTCAGATTTCTCCTAGTCTCAAAACTGTGAACCAATAAATTTCCATTGTTTCAGCCAATACATTGTATGGTATTTGTCTTAGCAGCCAGGAAACTAAGAGAATAAGAATCAAGGCTAAATAACTTGTCCAAAGTGATCCAAATAGTAATCTTTAGGGCATTGTCTCAGAGTCTGTTCTCTTAGGTCATGCTACAATAGGGTAAATCTAAATGAATGGATGGATTGATGGATGGATGGATGGATGGATAAATAATGCAACAGTTTCTTGAACTGACTGCACATGTTATCCTATTTATTGAAAGGCTCTTGTAAAACAATTCTCTCCTTGATTCACTTGTAGATATTGGTTGACTGTCTGGTTTGTACTGGACTACTGTAGATGCTCTATTTACAGTGGAAAGCATAGTCCCTATGAAGCCAGGGAAGTGTTGAGTTCCTCTAGATTCATGGCCATGTCACATAAAAGAATTTAAGAACACACCAGTTAAGTTAGGCCAGTAAAAAAGTTATTGGGCAATGGGGGAGAATAGAGCTTGCTGAGGAATGAGATAGAAGGATGAAAATATGCACCGAGATTTGTTGTGGGCTCCTCTAGGCAGAGAAAGTGGGCTTTGGCTTGTGTGGTCACCTTTTAAGCTATTAATTATTCCTCACCTTGCTACCACTAAGGGGAGGGGCTCCAGCTGTTATTGGTTACCCCACCAAGGTGGGGGCCAATGGTGAAGCTTTTTGTTAGGGGTAATCTGGGACCAATAGGGAGGCCTGTTTGGAATTATCCAGGGCCCAAGTGGGATGTCAACGTAAAGGTCAAGGCCTTGGCAGGGTCTTGTGGCCATGTTGTCCTTTGGCCATGCTGTGCCTTGTCTTCTCCTCGTTTCCCTGTACTGACCTACCTCAAATTCCCCCTCAGAGAGTTCATGCCTTTATTCTTAAGGGGGTTGTTTTGGTCAGCCACAGGCGTGCCTTTTGAAATATACCAAAGATTGGTCGGTCTTTATAAAGGGTATTTATTTGGGGTAGAAGCTTACAGTTACCAGGCCACAAAGCATAAATTTCTTCCCATACCAAAGTCCATGT
>PVKH010021055.1:0-14370 GCA_004027955.1 Chaetophractus vellerosus | reverse complement strand
GAGCTGTTTAGAGTTCATCTCATACTTGAGCTATCTGGATGGATCACAAGTTCAAAGTTTCAGCACAAGAAATAGATGCCATTACAATGAAGTTTGATATGCTGGAAAGTTTTTCCCGGTATAAAAAGGACTTAAGTGATCCAAGATGGATTGGTTTTTAAGGCCAAATTTCCAGGTTTATAATGATAAGTTCATATGTAGAGACATGCTCATCCCCCTTCCTTACTCTTACAATGGAGCTTTTTATGCCTAGTGAATTCGTGTTCCTAAAATATAGAATATGGCATATTGATAATGAAGAAAGCCAACGCAATATATGTTCTTTTCCATCTGATATCCTAGGTTTCTACTCTTTCAAAATCATCATAGCTCAAATAATGTACTTACTTCTTTTTCCTTAACAGACCATCTCCTTGCCAATTTGAGAATTCTTTAACAACTTAAGTATCACATAATTTATGAAGGAAATGTTTATTCTAGTGTGGAAAGGTTTACTCAGGGAAATCAAGTTTTACTTCTTTCTAAATTATTCTCAAAAGAAAATAAACACAATGCAACAATATCTTTAAAGTTTAAGATAGATATGAAAATATTTACTGTTTACTAAAAATGGTCTTTTCTTGTACTTCAGTCAAGTATGAAAGTATGCTATGAATTAAAAATCTGGTCTGAAATAATGACACATAAATATTTTAGCAGGAATTTTGGTCCTAATGCCCAGGAGATGGTTGTAAATCTGCTTGTAATAGAAAGCTTGGTCTCTTTTGACAACTTCAGAGAGCCAACTATGTGGGTATTAAAAACTCCTGCCCAGATTACTGTTAATGCTAATCCTGATGGAATTACTTAATAACTCTGATTTTTATCCCTTTTTAAATGTCATAGCTGTATGCCTGTTATATTGCATATCTCCACTCTGACTGGATTCTGGCTTCTTCCATTATGCACATGGAGAGAAATCGTGGCCTGCTTCTTGTGAAGGTGGGTTTAGTTATAACTAAATGAATATCATAAAAGAATTATTTCTTTTTAGTCAATTTCACGATTGTACCTATGCTTTTTTAAAACTCCTAAATTTTATTTAGACACAAAGTCAGGAGATATTTTCAAGATACAAAAAGATCATGTTGGCCAGAAACAGTTCAAATAATTAAAGTGTCAATTGACCAAATGGTTAAAGGGTTAGGGGTTTCTGAGAACTTTCTAGATCACACCTATACTGTACAGTTTTATACTGTACAGTTGCTCTATTTGGAGAGGGGAAAGTGATACAGACATCCAGGAACTCACAAGCCAGGGTGAAATGTTCACAAATAGACCATCTGCAGTTTACTGGCAGTTCTTCTCCCATCCCCTTCCCACTCCCACATACTTCATGGATGGATAAAGATGTCATCTTTATCCTGCTATTTGTAATAAAATATGCCCTGTGCCTCTCATAAGTCACAGGTTTCCCCTGCAGGTTAATAAAAATGTTAAAATATGTTCAGAGATGATGAGATACAACACTAGTGATCCACAGTGTTTTGGTGAAACACTGGATTCAAATGCCTCAGAACCTCTGTGCCTCCCTATTATTTCCTCATTAGTCTTCATACTAGTCCTGTGAGGGGTTGGAAGCTATTGTATCAGTTTGACAAATAAAGACATGGATGCAAGAAGGGAGCTGAAGATTTTCTAAATGTCACACGCAAAAAAGTCCAGGTGGAATTTGGCAGCAGTTTCCAGGTTTAAAGACTCCCTGCAGATTGCTTAGTCCACCATGGCACAATCCATGGATCTTACATTTAGAAGAAAATGTCTAGGGAAGCATATGTGGCTCAAGCAGTTGGGCGCCTGCCTACCACATGGGAGGTCCCGGGTTTGGTTCCAAGTGTTTCCTAAAGGAGATGAGCAAGAGAGCAAGAGAGCGAGCTGACACAATGAGATGGTGCAATGAGGACACACAATGGGGAAACACAATGAGAGGCAATTTTGATTGTTAAGCTGCCACTACCTGCACCTGTGATTCTCCAGGCACTCATCCTACCTGGTGACCGTTTCTACTGGCCTCAGCACATGGAGCAGTCATAGCTCTTCCAATAATTCAACTGAAATCATTCCTGAATTCAAAATCTTTCATTGACAGTCTATTGCAAAATGCCAAGTTTTAACGACTAAACTTGGCCTTCAAAACTCTCCACTGACTCTCCTTTACCACCTTTCCCTGTCATTCGTTCATTCATTCAATGAATATTAATTATCTATGTATATCAGGCACTGTGTTAGCCTTCTGGTCTCTAAAAAACATATGAACCCTCCTCTTTCAGCTCTTGAGCAGCTCATCTTTTAGTAAAGGGAGAGATGCATGTAAACTAGTGAAATGATGCCTTGGGGTATAAAGCAAAGAGTGAGTGTATATATTAAAGAAAAAATGGTACAGAATTCCTTTGAAAAAGTTTATAATATTTAAGAGATAAAAGGATTTATGTAACCTAAAGCTTCTTTTAGAAAGAGAGATAAAAGGATTTGGAAAAAGATTCAGCAGCAAGGCTATTCACTGCAGCCTTGTTTATCATAGGAAATAATTGAAAAGTATTGGAAACAACTATCCTGGAAAAAGAAATAGATTAAGTATGGTCTAAGCATAGAGTTTGTATGTGTATAACTCCTAACCATTTTCCAGCCTCTGTAGGAGTTAGAGGGAATCTCTTTCCATCCATACTGTCGGTTCTCCATAGCTACAATCCAGGGAGTGTCTGAAGACTTCTTTGGGAGCTCTTTCTGGCATGGCGGAAAGCCTTTTTCAGTGCCCTTTCCTGTTTCCTGCCCAAGGACTTTCTGGGAGTTGTAGTCTTTGATTGCTAGAGAGTTACTTAAGGGGAGTCAGGCATGCACTATTCTCCCTCCCACAAAAAATAGCAATCACTTGGAAGAAGGAAGGTTCCTCAGTTTTGTGGTTGGAATAGACTTTAGAGATTACCCTAGGGACTGACAGTGGAAAACAGACAACCTAAGGACTTCTAGGTTGGCATAGCATAACTGTTCTTCCATCTAGCCCCATCAATCTTGTGGTTATTAGAAATTCTTTTCAGATTCTGGCAATAGCTTAACTGATAGTACTGTTTTTTACCGTGGTTGTCAGTTTCTTCTTCTTTTTTCCCTTCTGAATCATTGTAGGTATTTAGAGGGAAGTTGGGGAAAGCTTTTTCTGGGGACTATGCCAGCAGTGTTAAAACACACTGTGAAAAATAGATTCTCTATGAATTTGCTTGAACCTGTCTTCAATATATGCTTATTAAAATCATCTAATTTGAGATAAAGACTTCCATTTTTCTTTCTGTTGGAGGGTACAGGTCCAATTTGGCTTATAAAAATGTTTTGTTTGGCCTTTACAATTTTTCTAAATCCCTTCAGGCTGGAAATTCATTCTCCATTTTGCCATAGTCTGTACTTCTTCCTTCTGTCTTACAAGTGAACTGCTCACTTATTAAATGACCTGCCTGCCCACTGAAGCCATCAGTGTTTGCACTTTATAGGGATAGTACTTTATAGGATAGCAGAGAAATGTGGGGGGAAAAATCACCTGAACAGTTATTATTCCTGTGTAGGAATTCCCAACATTTCCAACTGAGAAATAAGTAGGAACTAACAGTAAATTAATACAAGGAAACATTAATGGATTTTAGCATTTTCCATTCACTACTAGGTACAGGGGGGGACGTTCCTCAATACCTGTAACATCTGCCTTTAGTCCTTGAATGGAGGAAGGAATGTGAGGCCTTACAGAATTGTTGTGTGAAAGGAGTAGAAAATGCAGCTTCTAAGGAATGACATGTCATGGGAATCTTGCCAAGTAATAAAACATTTGTCTTTTAAGCCAGGCACTGGGCCCAAATCAAATAGCTGAATCCTTCATGGTTCAGATCCTCTTCATTTTCCCTCTAGCTCTCCATCTTGCTAGTCATCTCTGATGTTTTCCAAACATTTAGAAACTGGATTGTAACCCCAGAAAGTGAGGGATTTCCTCTGGGCAGCCACCCTGGTCTTGGAAAGTAACAAGCTCTCAGATTCCACACCCTCTTCCTGGAAAGCCCATTTCAGATTCCTTTCTGATAGCCTAGGGGAATGCTGATGACATCAGGGAAGACCTGAACCTCCCTGTCAGTCAGTGGGTTCCAGAACAGCGAACACTGAGTTCTCATGTGGGGGAATTTGTACTAGATTGAAATATTTGGGGAGGTATAGAAGAAGTTATGATCTACATTGATCAGGCAATTAATTCTTATACAAATCGTTTTTCCCTTTTGTTTAAAAAAATAAGAGAAAGGAGGGAGATTCTTAGACCTTGTTAAGAAACACAAAGTTTGGGATTTGTAAGTGCGAAATGGGATCTGGTAATATGCACGTTTAACAAGCATGCCAGCTGATTCTAGTACAGATGGTCTAAGGACCACACTTAGAAAAGCCCTAAGCTAAGATTTTAATTTAGTCACACCTGGAATATATCTGCAAGTTTTTTCACTGTGAATTTTCAATTATTCTTGATTATGAGGGAATTGGATAATATAAACCTTCTAATTCAGAACACTCATTTTAGTCACTGTTCCTACATTTTTGCAAATCTTCGCACCCTGACAGAAGGGATTCTTCACTAGAACAAGGAATAGAAGCAAAAGCCATTGATAATCAATCCATCCACTGGATAAGCAATCCAAGTTTATCTTTGAGATCAAGTTAGAGCTCATCTTTGGGCTTTAAAATTTATAGGGCACAAAACCTCACAGAAGGAAAAATCATTTCATTGAAATTTAACAATTGAGGATTTCCTCATTTTTGTAAAATGGTCAGGAAAACAGTTGGGAAAGTGAGCTCATTTGCTATAAAATTAGAAGAACAATAGCAAGAAATATGTTATCTCTTATGAAATTTGAGGAATACAAGGATTATGTAAAAGTAATTTACAGAAATATAAATATCCAGTTGTCACATAGGCCAAAGTATTTTATTTTATTTTATTTTATTTTTTATTCATTTATTATATATCCCCCCTTTCTGCTTGTTCTTTCTGTGTTCATTTTTGCGTTCTTCTGTGTCTGCTTGTCTCCCCCTGTTGCAGTGACCCGCCGAGTTAGCTCACTGCGCAGCGGCCTTGCCTGCTCGTGGGTGGCTTGCCCTGTCTGTGGTGGCTTTGCCCTGCTCACGGCGGCATTTTGCCCTGCCCACGGCAGCTTTGCCCCGCCCATGGTGGCTTGCCTTCTCAAGGCTGTCTGCCTGCACGACGAAGTCCTGGGAACCAAACCCGGGGCCTCCCATGTGGTAAACCAGCGCCTTACCAATTCAGCTACAGCTGGCCCCCCAAAGTATTTTAAAATCATGTTTATACACTTCTGTGAAACTTGGATTCGTTTATGTTAAGTAAAACTGTCTTCTAAATGCATGTTATATATAATCATTGTCCTTATCAAGATCAACAAAGGCTGGAACTTTTGAATATATGTGATGTTAATATGGTATGGGTTATAATAAATCGATATTTCTTTGGTGATTTTGCTCAGGTTTAGTGCTGATTTTGTTTGAGGTCTTAAGAATTGAGTTCAAAAGGAAAATGGACTCCTGTTTAAAAAAAAAAAAGACTTGTACTTGGAAATATTTAGGAAAGTACAAATGTTGCATAAGTGAGCAAATTCCTGAAATAATTCACAACTTTTACCCTTTCATAAAGTATACCTGTGTGCCTCATACCTTATTTTCTCAAGTAAGTCTAGAATTCACTTAAGATGATTGTTAGTAGGGAGCTTTGTAAGCCCTGATAAGACTGTTTTAGACTTGAAAAGTTTCCAAAAATGGTCCCATCAATGACTAAAGTAATGTGCCCTTGTTTGCACTGCCAACACCATAATTTGCACGTGTAACTTGATAAATACATTTATGTACTCTAAGTAGCAGCATCGGGGGCACAAGAGTTTCAGGACACTCTGTTTGCTCTGTATGTTTGCTCATGAATTTCTACTTTTACTCTTTTGAAAGAAGATGGGATAAAGCACAAAAGTATTTACTCCCAAAGTAAAGTTTTTACACGTTATAGTTAAATCAATGAAGACTGGCAGGTTAATTCTAATATGTCCCTTGCCTGTATTTTAAAGTTATTTTCACATGATGGCCTGTAATTTAAAAGCATAAAAGCAAAAACAAAATCTAGTCTGTACTTTTCTGTTTTTCCCCTCAGCATAGAGCCATTAAAAAATTAGCATTCATCACATTTCTGATTCACTTTCTAATTAATTAATTTTCTTATGTAACTAAAAAAGATTACAGCTCTCCTTTATCTTCTGGGGTTTAACAACTTTCTGAGTTTTTGTGCTGCTTCTCTCCCTCCATCACCCCTTTCTTCCTTCTTTCCCTCCCTCTCCTCCTTCAATGCATATGAATAGGCTCCTACTATATACCATGTCCTGTTATAGGCTCTGGGGATGCAGAGGTGAGAAGCCACAATTCTTGCCGTCATGGGGGCTTAAAGCTTAGTTGGGGGTACAAGGAAGCAAACAAACAATTACAACATAGTGAGGTTTTAATGGGCACTATGGTAGGAGCAATGGAAGAGGAAAAATAGAAGGTGAGTGGGATCACCAACGAGACCTAAACTAGTCTTAGGAGGGGTCAAATAAGATTACATGGAAAATCTCCTTTAGGTTGTTGCTAATTTATGACCCTTTCTATTATTTAATTCCAGATGGCACCATCATCCCTTGCTCTTTGTAGAACTATTGTTTCCAGGAAGTACCCTTGACCTTCTGTAAGGATTTTTCACACATTTCCAGCTGCTATGTCATTGCTCATACTTTACCTATTTATCCCAAACAGCTATCATGTGATGCCATTGAGATTTAGGGATTTATCTATTATGGCAAATACTACCATGCATCCCTAACTAATATGCCCCTTGACCCTGATTCAGGCCAAACATAGGAGCCCTGTACCACACTTCTGAGTCTGAGCCCAGTGGAAATCCCAAACGAAATCTGAGAAGATGCCTCCCCACATTTTCTAGCCCTTAATCGAGGTGATAACGGGCATTTCCTATTGACACATTTCTTCTCCCAACATCAGTTCTTCTGAATTTCCTACTTTGTCCCCTTGTCTTTGTCCTACTTTGTCTTCCCTTTGAAAAGCTTAAATGTGCAATTCAAAGAGGAAAATACATGCTCAAGAAATTCTGCTATAAGAGGTAGACACTATGAATTACAATTAGTTTTCTTTATCAATTATATTACTGTTTTGGTCAGCCACAGAAATGCCTCTTGAAAATATACCAAAATTGGTCGGTCTTTATAAAGGGTATTTATTTGGGGTAGAAGCCTAAAGTTACCAGGCCACAAAGCATAAAGTTCTTCCCTCACCCAAGTCCACGTGTTGGAGCAAGATGGCTGCCGACGTCTGCAAGGGCTCAGGCCTTTGGGTTCCTCTCCTGCTGGGGCTGCGTTTCTCTCTGGGCTTAGCTTCTGCTTCCACCACAAGTTCAGCTGTAGACCATGAGGTTCTCTATGTGTTGTTGCGTCTCTCCACAAGGCCAGTTGTAGACTATCCGGCGATCGGCTCAGTCCAACATCAGAACTGCTTCTCAAATCTGCTTCTCCAAATCTCTGCAACTCAGATCTGCTGCCTAGCCTTTATACTTGAGACCACACCCACCGAGGGGCGGGGCCCAACACCCTCCTGATGTGGCCCAGTTAATGCCCTTATCATAACTTAATCATGCCCAGATGAACAGATTAGTTTACAAGAATAATCCAATTTCTATTTTTGGAATTCATAATTAAATAAAACTCTGAAACCATTACAATTACTATATCACTTTCTGCTAATATCTATAGGCTAATAAATCTTAGGGCATATGTGATATATATATATATATATGGCAGGATAAAAAATAATTATTAAACTTGTTCTGAATTTTTGCAGGGCCTATAGTGCTTTACCCATACAACTGATTCTTTTTTTCTTATGGACACTGTAATTTATCCAGTTTCATGACTGCTTGAAAGCTGAGAGCCAAATCTGTGGCTGTAGCCCTTTATGGAATGTACATTTGTATTAACTTCATTCTTGGCTCCATTGTAAGACCATATCCTTGGTTTTCTTTCTCATCCATTTTTTTTCTCCAAATAGAAATATCTTTATCATTTTATTCAATTACAAAGTCAACTTATGCTCCAACTAGTGACATTAAAACAATATTGAAAAATATAAAGTAGAATCTGAAAAATCCCAATAATTCCATTTTGACCCCCAGACCCCCCCCACTCCCAGAAAATGGCAAAGTTTTCACCTACCTTTAATTGAATGTCATGATGTATTTTTAAGCATATATCTTTATAAACTGCCTTAAATTTTTTTTGGAACATAGCAGTGTACCACTAAATAATAAATAAAAGTACTTTTAGTAGTGCTTCACAATTTACAGTCTTTATCTCATTTACTCTTATAAGCAAAGGTCAGAAGTATCTTCTAAATATTAGTTATTTTATGTTACCAAAAATCTTTTTGATTTGGCTAATTTCATTTTTGTTGCCGGTTGCTCTTTTTTTTTTTTTTTTGGCCAGTGACTATGTGCTCTGGTGTATCCAGTTCAGAAAAGACTGTAAGTCATGCTTCAAACTTTATGTTCACATTTTCCCAGTGGATAGTGAGATCATTTGTAGCTACATCTTGGAATAGAAAGGCCAAAATATAAAGATGTATAGAGCAATGGAGAGGTAAAAATATATCATTCATTAATCAGATGTTGAAAGTAGCAATTACTATAAAATTATGTTCCATATCACAATTTGTTTTAATTCTGATCCTATAATAAATTGTTTTACTAATTTTTTGTCTGAGAAGTAAACCAAGTATCCTGTGCTCTCATGTGTTTATTCTCATTATATGATTTTCCAATTTTTAGAGCAACACTGAAGAGGATTGTGTGCACACAGACACTGATATTTCTTTCAGAAATAGTAACGTGGCCCATGGCCTTCTATCAGTGGCTCAAGGGAAATTAAGCGTGATCACTTGGTTGTCAGTTAAGTCAGGACTGTTTTCCTTTTGTTTGGACACTGACTACAAAAACAAAAGGTGATTAGAATAAGCAGAAGCTCTTCACATTTAGTCACAGGCAAAACTGAAAAGCAGAGCATTGCTTAGAATGGAAATGACAACACTTTGCTTTTGTCATGTATGGTAAAGCACTTTTATAAGACATGGGAGTCCAGCTCCTGGGACTTATTTTTTAGGTCTTAAGCAAAGTCAAAGAACTTCAGAGGCTGATTTGGAAATAAGTATTTCACCTACCAGTTTTCTAGGTATGTTGGACAGCAGAGAGAATGTGAATCTGCTATTGTGCCAATATGATGCTGTAATAAAACAAAACACACCAAAACACAAAAATACTTGGATTTCAAAGTGGCATTCTTTTATACTAAAACAAACCCTTATAATACAATGCTAAATTAGCTGACTGAAACTACATACTAAATCACTAGTAGTTTGTTTCAGACGTTCTAGTTTATATCTTTGAGATTGCACATCAGCACTTTAGAAAAGTAAGGATTCTGATCAGTGAAATATTCTGAGGCAGGCTTTAGGTAGCTGGTCATAAATACAGAATCCATGTTTGCTCCCCCCAGTGCTCATCAATTTGGTTCATGTTAGATTAAATGCTCAAAGCAGTTAATCAATTACTTATTGAGTACCTAGTGTGTTTGGAGGATACAAAAAGGACTGCAACAGGATACCTTGCTCTCAAAGGGCTCATTAAATAATGGAGAAAAATAATTTGGAGACATAACTATCTTCCCCAAATGTATTTTGTGAAACTCTAACTAAATTTTGCATTTAAAGATCATATATTTTACTTCTTTTACATATTTTCATAATGGCTAGTACAAAGTGGAAATTCAGTATTACTGTTGACAGACTAACCTATGGAAAAAGTGTTGCCAAGCTCAGGTGAACAGTTTCTGAGGTCTCCAGAGAAGATGAATGGAATAAATATGTCTGTTTCTAAATGTAATTTTTGATCTCTGTATAATCTTTGTTGCCCTTTGCTGTATTATTTGGACAAATCCTTCAACACATGGAGAAAGAATGACAATTTCTTGAAAAGGTTATTATTATATAAGATTTTGCATATGATAAAACCACACCCAGTGGGACTCACCCAGAGGAGCTTATATATGTTATTAGACTCAGGAATGTTAAGTGTGTTAGATTCGGTCCCTGCTGGGCAGTCATATGACACAAACAGTGACTCTGAACTGAAGCCATAATATATGGCTTAACCTCTTAACAGTTTGTGATGTCATTTTTTTTATGTGGTAAGAAAAACAAATGCTGTCACATTTTATGTTTGAGACTCCTGCAAGCCAACATCAAGAGATTAAGTATGCACATTACTAACACACTATCACGAATGCGGTTAGATGGATGCCAGGAAATCACTGCAACCTCAAACACTCTCAGTAACTCAGTGTTATAGAATGGAAAGATAAGTCTGCTGATAAGTTATAACCCTCATGAGACACTCTTGTTTTCCCTTTAGAAGGAAGAGGGGTAATTTTGGATATTTTGATCTGCATGTTAATTCATATAATTATGTTTATCTAGTATCAACTAATCATTATGCTTTCACTTTAAAAATCCAGGAAAACAGTAGCTAATTTTAAAAAAATCTGTATGTTCATAATAAAAGAATTAGAACAGAGATTAAATTGGGACAAAGAGTAAGTAAAACTCCTAGTTCCCAGTGTTTACTGTCTTGAAATATGGTTTTAAGACTTCTCTGTGAAAATATAAACGTTCTATTTTATGTTTCCTATCATTTTTATTGTGCACATAATTTAACAGTTTATAATAGTTCAAGTCATATGTCTCTGTGGATTGATGTATTGTGAAAACTGCTTCACTCAAGTGAGGAGATTTTTAGCTCTATCATTCAGGTATGTATATATTTTTTGAACAAAGTGTATGACATTCAACTTGTCAAAAATGAACATTTTGCTTGACTGAAAAGCTTTGCTCTGTGTTTTGCTTGTCTGCCAAGGCAAATAAAGGATGACAAGAAGGGCATTTCCAGTTAGCTAAAAACTGAGAGGGAAATGAAGCAGTTATCAGAAAAGTCCATTCTTGCTGAACATTTTATAACAGTCACGATATATTCATTAGTAATAATTTAGATAAATCTTAACTCTGGGTAATAGAATATGGGACTACCCTTCCCTCTGCTTCTAAGCATTTAGTATTTAGTAAAATGTATACTTCGTATTGTGGAGGACTTTATGTTTATAATATTACATTAGTTACTTCTCAGTTTCTCATATTGGGAAAGCTTCAAGGTAATGGTGAAGAAAATAATTGGCTCTGTACCACACTTCATTTTAGAAAAAATTTTAGAAAAAGAGAAGGTTTTTGGTATATTTTGTTACCTAGTAAGAATCACACATAAGACTACAGATTTCTATTTGGAGCTTGCCTAGGGATATACATAATTGGGTAGTTTCCTATTTTATTAGAGACTTTTACCCTTTCATTTAGTCAGTCAACCAATGGGTCAGTCATTTTTTTGAGGGCCTACTATGTTCATAGGACTATCCAAGGTACTGGGATAAAGCCCAATAGCATATAATGCCTTTCCTCAAGGAGTTTGCAATGTGTGTCTTGCTTGATGATTAGTCCCCAGGTCAGCCCACTGAAAGAAGCGAAGTATTAATTCATTCACCTCTTTTTTTTTTTCTTTGCAGTTCCTCTGTGTCTGCTTGTCTCCCCCCACTGGGGCGACCCGCCAAGTCAGTTCATTAGGGCGGCAGCCCACCTGCTCGTGGGGGCTCACCTTTGCTCACGGGGGCTTGCCTTTGCCCGCGGCGGTTTGCCTTTTTGCCCATGGGGGGCTTGCCTTTGCCCACAGTGGCGTGCCCTGCCCGCGGCGTTGTGCCTTCTCGAGGTGTTCTGCCCGTTCGAGGAGGCCCGGGGGACTGAACCCGGGGCCTCCCATGTGGTAAACCAGCGCCCTACCAACTGGGCTACAGCTGGCCCCCTCATTCACCTCTTAATTCAACAAATTCCAGTTTTGTCAAACATGATGTGCTAGATAGGGATTTGGGCTAGGTAGGTATGGGACCAAAATAGTGAACTGCTGGAATTCACAACTTAGTAAATTAGGGATGTGGTGGTTAAGTTCATGTGTCAACTTGGCTAGGTTATGGTGTCCAGTAGTTTGGTCAAGCAAGAACCGGCCTGATTGTTACTGGAAGGATATTTCATGGATTTAAATCATTAATTAGTCAATTGATTGCATCTATGGCTGTTCATATCTACAATCAATAAAGGAGATTGCTTTCAGCAATGACAGAAGTCTCATCCAATCAGTTGAAGAGCTGAAGGCCTTAAAGGGAGAATTGATAATTTCAGCTGTCAGAAGGAAGAATTTCTATCTCTACTTTAGCCAGCCAGCTTCTCATGGGAAATTCTTTGAAACCTTCATTACTGTGACTTGCCAATTCATTCAGTTTCTCTGGAGGACACTTACTAATAAGTACAGGGGAGGGCACATTTTGGTCAATTAATCACATAGTGAAAGAAAAATACAAATTTGAATAAATTCTCTGGCGGAAAACAATACAGATATATGAATGCATATAAATAAGAAACCCAGCCCCATTGCGGGAAGGTAGTAGTAATGAGTTGAAGTTGAAAATGAAGGGATAGAGAGCAAAGGGGGCAGCATGTTCAAAAGTACTGTGCCTAGAAGGAGCATGCCAGCGTCTGAGAAACAGCAAAGAGAAGAGGATGTGGCCCAAGTGACTGGGCTCCCATCTACCATATAGGATGTCCAGGATTCGATTCCCAGGGCCTCCTGGTGAAAGGCAAGCTGGCCTTGTGGTGAGCTGGCCTGAGTGGAGAGCTGGCCCACATGGACAGCTGGTGCAGCAAGATGATGCAACAAATAGAGACACAGAGTAGAGACAATAAGAGACGCAGCATACCAGGGAGCTGAGGTGGCGCAAGAGATTGAGCACCTCTCTCCCACTCCAGAAGGTCCCAGGATCGGTTTTCAGTGCCACCTAAAGAGAAGACAAGCAGACACAGAAGAACACAGAGCAGACAGCGCGTGCAAAACAACGAGGAGAGGGGGTAAATAAATAAATCTTTAAAAAGAAGAAGAAGAAGAAGAAAGGAGTGGTCAACTGTGCCACATGGTTTTGAGAGGTCAAGCAGGAAGAAGACCAGCCAATGTTCATTGGATATGAAGCACAGAGGTCACTGGTGACCAGGTTCTACTTTTGTAGAATGGCGGTGGCAGAAGTCAGATTCGGAATAAGGATTGGAATAAGGATTAAATAGAAAGGGAGGAAGGCAATAAGGAAGTATAAGCAAAACGTTCAAGAAATGTGGCTGTGAAAGGAAGAACATGTGGGGTGTTTGAAAGAGGATTATTAATTTCTTTGTTTATAAGTTTGAGCATGGTTGAATACTGAAAGGTAGAATGTAGTTTTTAGGGATTTATTATGCAGTTAAGAAAGGATTCTTTGTAGAAAGTACCCTAAGAAGGCAAGAGTAGATTAGATCCAGAGCAGTGTAGAGGCAATATCTTTAGAGAGAAAACAGAAACAGGAAAGATAGTTGTGGATATAAGTAGGATTGGTGGAAAATGTAAAAGTAGAAGTTTTCCCATTCCACTTATTTGGTTTTCTCTGAAAAGTTGAAGCTCTGCATATCTGTTAAGAGGAATAGGGAAGAAGGAGGAGTTGGATGTTTGGAGAAAGTGAAGAAGGTTTGAAATGGTCATGTGGAGAGCCATCTGAGACTGAGGAAGATTCTGTGACTTTCTCCTGCAGTACTTGACTCCTGTAGGGTAGGCACCGAGAGAGCAGGTAACAGTTTATTTTGGTTTGAGGCATGAAGAAAAGGCAAAGGGCAAGGGAGTGTAGGGAATTGAAAGGAGTAGGGGATTAAAAAGAGTGCTATTGAAATTATGATCCCTGGATGAAAAAAATTTGATGCAGGATAAAAAGGTATAGGAAGAAAAGAGAGGGATAGAGAAAGGATTGGGAGTTGGTAGAGCAGTCATTGGAGAAGAGGAGCCACTGAGAACAAAGGGAAGATTCAGGGCCGGTCTTGGCATGCATTCTAGTGTTCCAAAGGAGCAATACTTTCAGAGTTTTGACTTATTATGGCCTATACACATCTCCTGTTACAAGTCCAGGTGGAAAGGCTTGTGCTCCAGAGCAAGACTGGGGTGAGATGAAGAGCTGTCCTGGTGGTGGCTGGGGCTTTTGACACCTCATGTGGATTCCAGCATCTGAGGAATGTGATATTTCTTAGTCCTTGTATCACACTGAGATCATTACCCCT
>PVKH010021054.1:0-14435 GCA_004027955.1 Chaetophractus vellerosus | reverse complement strand
TGATATATTATCTCATAATCTGCAACAAATATTCCACCATGGTGTGGTGTCTTGTTGAAGGAGTGTCGTATGGGAATTCAATATATGTGTTTTGCAAGTTCACAACCTCTGTAATAAAAAATATATTTATAAAAAATGGAGTGGGTTGTGGGAAAAATACACCAAATGTAAGTTAGGGACTATAGTTAGTAGTAATATTTTAACGATTCTCTTGCAAAGTTTGTAAAAATGTTTCAAAACCATGCAAAGTGTTGGTGGAGGGGTGATATATGAGACCCCCGTATGGTGTTATGCATGTTTATTTTGTAAGTTCACAATCTTTACTATATAGTTATTGTTTATGCATGTTCATGTATGAATGAGATACTTCAATAAAAATATATTTTTAAAAATGCATTTTATTCTTATTTTCAGTCCTGTTCATATAGTATTAGCCATTGTGATATACTCATGATTTTTCAAAGAACATCTGTATTGTAGGTAGGGATGCTCTTGAAAATAGCATTTTACCAATGATCTATTATCAACAATCGATCAAATACATGCAAAAATTTAAAAAATGGCAAAAACACAAAATCTGTCTGAGAAACAATTATATTCATAAAACTGATATAATTCATGACCTCAGCAAGTTTATATTTTAGCTCAGTCAAGGATATTCAGTCACATTTAGCACTCAGACTCTGATAAATTGGTGGAAACTGCCTTGATATTTGTGTGGAATAGGAGCCCAAGGCTATATGTGGGTTTAAGTGAAACAAGGCCATGATCATTTTGGAATGTCTGCCATGGGTACAAGAGAGCAATGGAGTAGCACTTGTACACAATGTTTGTCATACTTACATCTGATGGAAGAAGTAAAATACATTTTCAGGCAATGATAAACATAGGTTATAATGTGTCCCGTCCAGCGGGACAGTCAACAGGGGCCTCCGAACCTGTGGGAAAAGAATGGTATGGGACAAGGAGACACGAAGATTGGCAGCAAGACAGGAGGTCTGATCAAGCTTCAAAAGTTTATTGGTGAGGTACAAGTATTTATGCTCAAAGAGAGGAGGGAGTGGTTAGCAGGGGAGCGTGGCTTGGTAGTTATCTATTGGTAGCAGCTGTTGCTAGGGTAGGGGATAGATTAGCTAACTGGCATTTCCAGTTCTTCGAGAAATCAGTGGAACATGACTCAGGCTGTTTATTATTAACTCGGGCGGCCATGCTGCTGACAAGGAGTACTGTGTGTTTCCTTAATTGTCCCCAACAATAATGTAAGTCACAACTGTGATACATTTTATAACTATTATTGGAATTTTTAAAAAGATTAAACACACTAAGTTTTAATCATCAGGGGATGCTATAAAAGAAATGTAGCTCCAATTCAGCCTCAGAGAATAAGTAAGTAGTATATTTTAAGATAAATCTTAAACATGAGAAGATTTATATTTCCAATAAAATGTAATGTTACATCATTTACTCTTACTCTCATTTAATGGGTTTTACCATATTATTTACCATATTATTTTGTTGGGTCATCTCAGGATTCTATCAAGGTCATGGATCAACTTATTTACAGGTGCTATACTTGGTCACTGATGTTCCAATCTTAATAATCTCCCATGCAATGCTGTTGTAGTTTGGTAAAAGCTGCCAAAAATAATACACCAGAATTGGGTTGGCTTTTACAATGGGTGTTTATTGGTTTGCAAGCTTAAGCTTACAGTTCTGAGGCTGAGAAAAGTGTCTAAATTGAGGCATCATCAAGCGATGCTTTCTCCCCAAACACTGGCTACCAGTGATCCTGAATTCCTCTGTCACAAGGCAAGGCACATGGCAGCATCTCCTTCTTCCTACAGGTTTCCTTGCATTCAGCTTCTTGCTCTGTGGCTTTCTCTCTTAGCTCCTGCATCGTTTCTCTGTGTATTCATCCTGTTTATAAAGGACTCCAGTAAGACGGTTAGGACCTACCCAGGGACATGCCTTACTGAAGTAATCTAACCAAAAGGTCCTTAACTTGATAATCTACTGCAGAATTCTCACCTACAATAGGTTTGTACTGACAGGAATGGATTAGCTCTACAAACATGATTTTCTGGAGTCCACCCAGCATCAAACTATCACAAATATTATACAACTATGTGACAAAGTAAGCATATAAGTTATGAATGCATTATTCTCCAAGTAATAGATGCCTGAATAAAAGTGACTTTATCAGAGAGGATTTCTTTTTTTTTACATTTAGAAGAAATCCATAAATAGAC
This sequence comes from Chaetophractus vellerosus, assembly GCA_004027955.1. Taxonomy (NCBI): domain Eukaryota; kingdom Metazoa; phylum Chordata; class Mammalia; order Cingulata; family Chlamyphoridae; genus Chaetophractus; species Chaetophractus vellerosus. The sequence goes on along the minus strand of PVKH010021054.1, from coordinate 12,186 downwards.
AGTTGCTGGCACTTGTTCAGCTGCCCAATCATGGCAAAGTAGTCCACCACTTTCTATATTTCAGGGATGTTAAAAAGAGATATTATTAGCAATAGTGAAAAACTGAGACAGCCCAAATATCCATTAATGGAGGATATGATGAGTCAACTTTACTACAGAATACAATGCAGCCATTAAAATTATTGTATTGATCTCTCTATAGATAAGGAAATAAACAATATGTGAAATATATATATTAAGTATATTAAGTTTATTAAGTATCTTTTTAACATTAACCAATTAAATAAATAAATTTGGATATACATGGGGAAAAAATTAAAGGAAATACTCCAAAATGCTACATGTATTTATTTCTGAATTATGCGATTGTGGGTATATTTCACTATATACATATATTTATATATCATCATAGTTATTTTTTAGATATAGTATACAATACTTTGGGAAACATATTAAGGTAATAACGAAAAAATGTCAAAAACCCTCTAACAACTTTCCAATATGAAAAGTAAAATCTATATTAAATTCACACTATCAATCAGGGACACAAACTTCCACATTTTTAATAATAGAAATAATCAAAAAGAGCTAGTTCTTAAAATTTACTTCAGTTCTTTCACTGACAAGAACAATATCAACCACTCCATCTCAGGGAATAACACCATTACTTTTTTTCAGAAGCCAGTCTATCTCATGAAAAAATCCAATCTCTCTTCGTTACTCTCACCTGAACAAGTTGTCTATTTAGTCAATTTTCTAGCCCAAGAAAAACAAAAGTTCCATAGTGCACTCTAAATCTCAAAAACCCCAAACGATTATATCAAATAGATAAGGTCCAAAATGTGGATTTTTCAGGGAGTAGTAAGAGCTATTTTGCCTCGAAGGTGCCGCTGTTTTTAGAATTGATGTAAAGTTCCATAAAACTCTTTGTTACTAGAAATTTGTGAGATTCATTTTTCCTGGGGGGCTGATGATCTGTTCAATCTTTTTGTATCATGATGCCAAATTTGACCATTACATTTTTATTTTTATCTTCAATGACTAAATTGAAGTTATGGAAATTGAGTCATTCTATTTTCATTGCCTTAGAATGACTAATACTTAATGATTACAGAAAAGGTGAACTTTGTAGACATTTCCACCAGGGATGCCCTAAAAGGCTTCAGATGACAAGTGACCATTGATCTTCAATGGGATGTTTGATTCTTACCTCAAATAAGGTATACTTTTGCCCTCTTTTTTTATCTTTATACAAAAGTCTTTTTAATTACTTCAAGATTTTCAAATATTCATGACTCTTCTTTGAGGCCATTTTAAGTGTCATCTTATTGGCAAAAAGGAAAAAAAACTGTTCAAAATGTAATGCTTAAAATGTTTTTCATTGTTAATGCCTTCATAAAATTAGGAATTCCAGTTCCAGTTTTCAATTATTTAAAGGGCATATTTCTTCACTAAAATCAACTATCACCATACCCATTAAGTAGAATCAGATACAAATTTGTTGTAACTGATGTATTTAAGAATTTAAAAAACTACTCTGTTTTCCTTATATATGCATGCAAAAAATGCTAGCTTTCATTTATTTTTAACAAAATTTTAAAAAGGAAAAGGAAATAAGACTTCTATTCATATAATGCCCTGAAAATATTAGCCATTTTGTATTATGCAGGTTATATAATTTAACCTTTTTCACTATATTTTTTTATCATATATCCCTACATGCTAAATATTTTATAAGTAAGGTAGTTGGCTTCATGGAGATTCAATTAATATTTTCTGGACATATAGCTAGAATGTGGTGATGGGAAAGTTTCAAATCTAGTCTGTTTCTAAGTCTTTTCTTCTTTATTTTGCTTTTTAACATTTTAATACTTAAATAAAAAACATAAGGATGTGATTTGGTGGCATTCAAAAGACTTCCCACAGTATTATTATGGTAATGATTATAATTGTTATTAGTATGAAGTAAATTTAGATTTAAGTTATATTCAAAGAATGCTGGCTCAAGAACATTTTTTATTAAACATAATTACTGAAATAAATTTAAATAATATGATAGTATAAAATATATAGTTTTCAATTCAATTAATGAAATATATACAAAGTGGCAGACACAGAAATAGCATGGACTTTACTCCTGTCTTTACTAGTTTTCTCACATTAGGCAATTTGCTCAATCACTATAAACTTCAGTTTCTTTATCTGAAAATTAGATTCCTAAATATAGCAGATATTTTTACATTTTTTACGCTTTTCCTGTATCTTTTTTTCCATTTTTCCCTAGAAGCACCTTGTTTCCCCTATAAGCAATTCTCCTTCTACCTTCTGCTTATACTCACAGTCAAAACCAAAGGGGCAAGGTCATTTCTCTCCCTGAACCTGAGAATAATCTGAAAAGAACATGTACCCAAAGATTGGCCTGCTGGAAACTGACTCCCAAGACACTGAATGTAGAGAGGGTGATGCAAAGCAGAGGGGATGTTTAGAGATCTGATTCATCACAGCAGTGGGAATTGTGTGTGTGTGTTGGGGAAGGGAAAAAAGGAAGTGGTGAACACAGGATCCATGGCCTTTACATTGAATTATTCCTGTTGCTTAAACCATAAATTCCATTTTCTTCCTGTCAATTTCCCCAAATCTGGTCTCTAAATTGTGTTCTCATTCTGGAGTACCTCCCACAAATATTTTTCTAATGTTTTCTTTTGGCTAAATATAACAAAGTCATTTACTGTTAGTTGCAACCAAAACTTTGACTGATACTGTAGTAATTATCAAGGTGAAATGACAGAATGCATGTGAAAATTTTAGAAAGCAAATAGTGCATGATTTAGCAATGGTGAGTCTTTTTATTATACGTATTACTATTTTTGTGACTTTTTTCCCACAAAGATTTGAGAATGCTGGAGTTATTTAAAGGTGTTTTGCACATGCTTCTCAGGAAGAACAGAGAAGAGTAAGGCTATAGTAAGAAAATTCTTACTCATTCATTCATTTATTCGTTCTTTCAGTTATTTATTTATTCATTCCAAAAGTCTTTACTGAGCATGCTTGCATGCAAAGCATATTTCTAATTACTTGGAATAAAATTCTAAAGAAGACTGAGGAAGTTCCTGTCCTTGAAGAGTTTACATTTTCCATGGAGAAAGAAAATAAACATATAATTATATAATTATACAAATATTGGCCTGACATATAATTTTATGTATACTCACAATCATATTTATATGACTACACCATAATCATGTAATTTTGGTAAACTCAACTAAGGAAATATAATTATATTTTTATATAATACTATAGAAAAGAAGGATGTCTCCTGATCTGGGGTATCAAGAAAGTCTTCTGAAGAAAGGATATTTGAATTGAAAGTTCAAGGATGATTAGAAATTAACTACCTAAGGAAGGATAGAAAGAGAACAAATACAGATGAAGTAGATTATGTCAAGACCTTAAGTAGGAAGGAATATGATACCTTCAGGGAAATGATGGAGGTCCCAGAGTTTAGAGTTCAGAAATAGAGTGGACTGAAGCAAAATGAGACCAGGGAGGTAGGCAGGTGCCAGCAAATAGAGATTAAGAAACTTGTACCGGTTCACACATTAGTAAGAGTCAGAATTCCCATTAGAATCTAGGCAATCTTACACTGGATCCCCTACGCTTAACCAGTATATTATGATGCCATTTAATTGGGTGAAAAGATGGAAGGGAAGGAAGAAAGAAAGAAGAAAGAAGGAAGTGAAGGAAAGAGTAAAGAAGGAAGGGAAGATGGGAAACAGGGAGAGGGAGGAAAAAAGAAAAGAAGGAACAGTCCTTCTGAAAACCTATTATACTTAGTTTTTTCAGTAGTTCTATTTTCCATCCTGCTATTATTTCCTTGGGATATGGTTGAAGAAGTCACTCATCCCTTTACAGAATTGTGGCAGCTTAAGGGAGCTCAGGGGCTGGGTGGTTCATGTTAGCCTATTGTACAGACCAATCACAAGGATTTCTTTGAACTCAGAACCTCCACTAAAAAACCCTATAATGTTAACCTAAAATTGTCCCCTGAAACATCTTAATTGGCCCACACATACAATATTACATTGAAATAATTATAAAGTGAATCATATATCCTGAAAATTAGCATTGTTCTGCCACATCTAGGAAATAAATCATATCAAATCAATGCTCTTCTGAAACTAAAAAAAAACAAAAACTACTTTTACCACTATTTCCACTTATGTTTAATTTCATTTTAAATTAAACATGGTGCCATAATTTCTCTCTGAAAATGTTTGATTTAATAGGAAAAGCTCACCTAGTAGTGTTTCATTCATCCTCAAAGGAAAGAAATATCACTTGAAATGTAAAAAAAATTATGATTTATGAAAATATGATTTAAACCTTTCATCTTTTCAAGCAAGAATCTATAGTTATCCTAGCAATCAATAAGTAGTATGACAAAAGTTTTGAACATTGAAACAATGGACACTCTGATACTTTTCACTAACCGTGCCAGCAGTCTGACCAGATGATCCTTTTCTTGAAAGTTAAAGAGGGCAACAGCTGAAAGAGTTGGAAAAATTGCTTTAAGTCTCCATTTACTCATGCAGAACAATGCTGTAGGAAAAAAGCAAGTCCCAAGTTCAAATTATTTTGAGTAATGGCAGAAAACATAATCCTCTATAGAAGATTCACAAAGTACATTACCATATTGAAGATTCTGAGAAATTATAAAATAAATTGACTCATTATTGATCATTCCAGGGCTTTCAAATTTTATTCAACCACAAATCTGCCCTCCACTTTTTATATGCAACCCTTTGAACTTTCCACAGAGCTAGTTCTAGATTTGAATAGAGAGCTAGTATTCCTTAGAATACACTATGAGAAATAATGCTTTAAGAAATGACTTAGACTTAAATAAATGTAACATCTGGAATGACCTCCTGACTCACTTTGGAATCTCTTAGACATAAAAACTCATTTGTATTTACCATTTCCCCCTTTTGGTCAAAGTGTTTTTCCAGATGCACTGCTAGTTGGTGCTTGGTAATAATCCCTCAGTTCCAGGGAAGCTCATCCCCAAGAATCATGTCCCACACTGGGGAGAAGGTAGTGCATTTATATGCTGAGTCTGCCTTTACCTAAATGAGAAGAATTTTTCCATTGCTAGAATAATAATAAGTCTATAGTAGAATAATAATAAGTCTACTTTAGTCCATTGTTCATTCCCCAATCTTGAAGATTTGGGGAAGGTGAGGCCCACTCTGCTTCTAATCGAGAAGGGACTTCTATCTCATGGGCAGATGGATGGCGCTATCTTGATTGCAGTTGTAGACACTCTCTGTTCCTTGGGACGGGCATTGTACATCATCCTCTCCTTGTTAGTTGTCCTGAGTGAGTCCAATGAACTGGAGAGTAGGTGTTACTGCTGAAATTCTAGGCTCAACTGGCAGTTCTGAGGGATGGGAAAGGGAAGAATAGGTGTAATATGGGGACACTTTTGGGACATTGGGTTTGTCCTGCATGACATTGCAGTGATGGATACAGGCCATTGTATATTTTATCATAACTTACAAAATTGTGCGGGACAAAGTATGAACTATAATATAAACATGGTTATATGTTTATGGCTAGTAGCAATGTTTCAATACAGGTTCATCAATTGTAAGAAATGTACCACACTAATAAAGGATGTTGTTAATGTGGGAAGGTGTGGGAGAGGGAGGGAATGGGGCATATAGACATCTTTCATATTTTTATGTAACATTTAGGTAATCTAAATCTTCTTTAAAAAATTAATTATGAAAAAGAAAAAAGAAATGGCTGAGGCACAGTGATAATATATGTGCCATGGGATACCCTGGGAAAGAGGATTGTGGCAGCACTGTAGCTGAGACTCTCCAAATATCCCCACAAAAAAGACATTGCAGCTAGGATAACAAAACCAAACCAAAGACAATGTTTGCGACAAAACAAAGTGAAAACTTTGTCCCAATAAACCACAATAGATAAGTGTATGTATTCCAACTATTGAGAGCTATAAGACATAATTGGTGTCAACATGAACTTAAAAAAACTGAAAAATGTCTAAGAAACTATGTGACCATAATTTGATAACTTCATAAAAATAATATAAGAGGGATTTGCAGAGCAACAAAATTGGTAAAGTAATGCTGGTTCATCCATCCTTCTAAAGCTACAAGAAAACTATTTTACTCAAAAGTAAACAGCAGAAAAGAGTTACAGTCAAATCCTATGCATTATTGTTATAAGAAAAAAATCAATAAATTGCATCTCTATACAAAATGAAAATACACCAGAAATGACAAAAAAACCCTAATAAAAACTTTAATGTATATTTCAAAACAACCCAAAAGAATTTAAGAAAATGTAAGAAGCTATGTACATAATATAAATCAGAATAAGAAAATTTAAGGTTAATATATAAAATATTTGCACAGAGAATTTATGAAATGGAGAGGAAATGAAAACAATGAAATAAATTTATTTCTGCAGTGAAGCCTAAACAAACAAACAAAAATACTAGAAGAACAAATAAATGCAATGGAAAATGCCTTAGGAAAGAGAGAAAATGAGAATGATGATAATTTTGAAAGTTGAAAAACAATGGAAAAAGAGATCAAAAGAATTTAAAAGGAAGTAGTAGATAGAGAGCTTATGCAAAGAAGACTCAATATACACATAATAAGAGTTTCTTAAGAACAAAATAAATGGAACAGAGAAAGTAATCAAAATATGATTAAAGAAAACTTTACTGAAGATAAAGAAACTTTAAACTACATATTGAAAGGGAAAACTGCATGCCTGAGAGAATCAACCCTGGATGGCCAAAACTGAAATACATTATAGTAAAACTATTGATCCTTAGTAAAAAAGAAAAAAAAATCCTTTAAATTTCCAGCCAAAAGAGCAAATCCTAAATAGGGAAATAAAATCAGATTGTTCCTTCAATTTTTCACAGCAACACTTTATTCCAATAACATGTTTTAGATACTTAAGTAAAGAAGCAGTAAATCAAAGATTTCTGTCCAATCAAGGAATAAAACTGGAAGCACACTGCTATAAATATGGAAAAACACAAAAAATGTGTCCTTGATCCATTCCTGAGTATTTTCCTGGAGAATGAGCTTTTGACAACCAAAACTAGATAGACATTGCCTGTGAACTGGTGGTGATTTTATGTAAATTAAAATATAAATGATAAAGAGTAATAAAAAGAAGCACATATAGAATATAATGGCTCTATAACCTAATAATTTATAAAATCAGACAGTAAAGTAAGGGCATAGAAAAATTATGGTAAACTCACTGACTTGTTTATAGAACTTAATTATTAGTAAAGGTATACTGTTTAAAATGAGATACTGGAGAAATGGAGAGTAAGAGAAGACATGGTTACTAGCTAATTTTGATATTGTTCATAGAACTAATAGTACAACAATAGCAAGAAAAATGAGAGGTGACTAAATCTGTTATATATCCTTAGAAGAAAAGCACAAATATTTCTAAATACTAAAAAATTGTGGGGAAAAATGGTAATCATTAAATTTGAAAACAATGTGCATATAGGTATACAAATAATATTGGTGGAAGTCACAGTGATAGAGTAAGCATTATTAGAACATACTTTGATTTGCACATTTGATTTGGGTACCATGTATTTATGATAATATAAAAAGAAACACCCTAAATTTGGAAAGGAAATAAAGCAACTGAACTAATTGTGTATCCAGTTGGTGACATCACTAGGCAAAGACAAATTGCTTCAAATTACTTTTAATACACTGCAACTTGATTGTACAACTTTAATGAGTTATACCCAAGGGATTTTTAAAAAACATCTTAATTTGTAAACTACTTTCAGTAATAATATTGTTGCTGGTCTTTAGTTTTATTCTGAGACAGTTTTGTGTGTAGTGTGGGAAAAAAGCAAATTAATTTTTAAGTTGGTTTTCTTTACAACTGCTACTTTCAGCTTAGAAGAAACTAAAGACCAAAGATCTAAGATCTATGAGGGTGGTAAAAATCCTATAATAATAAATTTGATTTGGAAATGTCAGTATGCACTTACAATGTATTTTATCTCTTAAAAATATATTCACATATGATATTTATGTTCCCTGAAAAGGCCTGAAAACAACATACTATGTGGACCCAGCCATCTCTACATGAGAAAAAGCAAAGAAGACATGAGAACTATTATGGTCATGACAAAAGCATTCAGGAACATGAGCCAAAACAAATAGGCTTTTACTGTAGGCTACACTAAATTGAGTACCAAATGATACCAAAAATAAGACAAAAAGAAAAAATATATATCCCCTTATAGATAATTTTGCGTGATGCTGGAAGATTTACTCAGTTTGTTCAAAGCTAGTAAGTAAAATTTGTCTTTCCTGGATACACTATCATTTAAGCTTATTAATGAGTTGATTTTGAGAAGATGTTTCTTATTATAAAAGAATTCCAGTTAATAAATGAATAAGAAAAGATAGAGTATCATCATGTTGGAACCCCTATTTAATTATTAGAATAAGGCAATTATTATCATAAGCTTTAAACATCATGTAAAAGAAGATAGATATATGTACCTCCTTATGAAGTAGTCTCACCAAAAAAAATATTTTTCCTAAATTTGATCAAACTTTAGATTTAATTACCTATTTAGAATAAATCCAGAGGACAAAAGGAGATGTGTAAGAATAGTATATGGATAAAAGGTATCAAACTCCAAGCTTAGGAAATATATAACAGGAAAAATATCCCAGTGTATTCAATATTAATAACAAAAGGAAGAATGAAAAAAATTGATGGAGGGGTAAGTATGACTTAGAATATATAGCAACTTAATCACAATGGCTTAAACATTTTTACTCCAAATTGAAAGAAAGAGGGAAGTTAGAGGGAGAGGAAAAGGGAGAAGGGAGGGAGAGGAAGAGGGATAAAATGAAGGAAAATCAAGGAATAGAATAAGGGAAGAAGAAAGATTGTTTATGAGAAAATTGGGAAAATTTGAACATTGGGCTGATATTCAATGATATTAATAATTTAATATTAAATCATTTAGGTATTACAATGGCAATGTGATTATGTTTAAAATTCTTATCTTTTAGAAATATGTCCGTTTGGTAGTTTGGAGCTATGTACCCCCAGAAAAACATGTTCTTAGAATTAATACATTTCTGTAGGTGTAAACCCTTGTAAATAGGACCTTTTCATGAGGTTACTTCACATAAGGTAAGGCCCAGTAATCAGGAAGCATCTTAATCCTATTACTGATTACCTTATAGGGAAGGTCGCAGAGAGACAGAAAGCCACAGGCAGAAAACAGAAGCTGAAAGTCACATTTCTATGTGATAGAAAAGACAGGTTCCAAGGATCGCTGACAGCCAGCCCCAGAATGCCACAGTCTTCTGGGAAAAAGCATCGTCTTGAAGATGCCTTGATTTTAGACTTCTCATACCCTCAAACCATGAGTCAACAAATTCCTATTGTTTAAGCCAAGCCATTGCTTTAGCAGCCAGAAAACTAATATAGTCCAGATGGTAGGATTTTCTTCAAAATTTTTTTTGAGGAGTAGGGTAATAGAAAAAACAACTGATTTTCATAGAAAATTATAGATGAAACAAAATGGTTATTGTTGGCAATTTGTGAAATTGGATGTGAGAAGGACATGGAGATTTAGCATATCACTCTTGCTACATTTTTATAAGTGGAAGTTTTCCATTATAAAATATTTAAATATATTGTTTAAACATTTAAATGTATTGTTTTTAAATATTTTAAAATTTAAATAGCAGTTTAAATTTCATATATATGCTAGAAAGAGAGGGAGAGATGAAGTGAGGGAGGGAGGGAGAGAAACAAAGAGAGTTTAGACACAAGTATATCAAGTTTTCTTTTAAACATTTTATTATGGGCTTATGTGAAATTTCATTTTATATGAAATATATATCTGGGTGGCAGCCCATAGACCTGACTTCTTTTGCCTGTATGAATAAACTGAGTTTTTAAAGCAGTGTTTCATGGTCAGACATGTAACAAAGATTTTGCATCACTGACAGAATGAGGAACATGTTACATAATTTTTAGAGTCACAAATATCAATTGTGTTCTTGGACTAAAATCTGTTAATCATAACTATATACCTAAGCTTACAATTTATATAACAACAGCATTATTGAAAAATGAATAATGCATTCATGTATATCTATTATTTTGATAAAGGTACTGCAGAGTGATATTTTTGTATTTTATTATCTATCTTTCCCAACTTGTTTCCTATGAGCATTTTGAGTATGAATTAACACACCAACTAGTTATCATTTCAAATAGCACTAGAAGTGATAAGTTGGACAGAAAAATGCTTGAACTTTGGAGTCATGTAAATGGGTTAAATATTGTCTCTGACGTATACTAGTTTTGCAAATTTAGAAAGGTTATTTAATTTCTCTGAATCTCAATTTCCTCCTAGATAAAATGAAGAGAATTATATCAACCATGCAGAGTATATATAAAGCTTAATAATAAAAAATATAACATCTGGCTCCTAGTAAATACTAAGTAGTTATTAGTAGTAGTCAATATGTTGGAATTATACTACTGAAATAAGTCTAGTTTACCCACAGAAGGATCTCAAAATATATTTGTTTCACTTTTTAAAAATAATTCCTATTTGTAGTCTTTTGAGTGCATGTTATCTCAAAACCATTTAGAGAGAAAATGAATTAATTCATTCAATATATGAATACAAATGGCTAACATTCATTTTTCACCTTTGGAAACTTCTGTTCAAATCCTTGCTTCAGTCTTGAGTGAAAATGAATTTAATGGTCTGTCTCATCAATGGCCCCATTATCACAAAGCTGCCATGCAAGTCAGTATAATTTAGTACAATTGCCATTCTGTCAGTCTCTGCTTAAAAATAAGCCAGGATCAAAAATAGCAAATTGTTTTGTGATTCTGCCGGGCACGTTGACAGAATTGTATCCGTAAGTCTTGCACCCATGTTAATGTTAATGCTAATCAGTGCCATAAGGATTCATGGTTGACATGCTTCAGAGCCATGATTCCCAACCATGTCTAAAAATTAGAATCAAACTGCAAGCTTTAAGAAATATTTATGTCCCGTCTTGAACCCAGATATTCTGACTTTATTGTACTTTGGTGGGATTCGGTCCCAGTATCAAAAATAGATAAATAAACAAATTCCCCAGTAGATAGGAGAGTTTCTTTGGTAAGAAAGCTTATTCTCTTGCTTCTCAAAGTTGGTCCATGGACTAGCAGCTTTGTCATTGCCTGGGAGATTATTAGAAATGCAGATTAATAGGCCTCACCACCAAACTACTGAACAGACCTGCATTTTAACAAGTTCCTCATGGGAATCATATCCACATTATGGTTTGCATAGCACTATTCAAGTCTGCCTAGAATTCACATGATTCCCACTTAAGTTATAATTTGTTACTCTACTCAAGGTCCATTAATTGACCTCTCTGGTTAAGTTACTAGGGAAAGTAGAAAAAATGAGGTACACTAAAACTAGTCCATCTGTGGAGGTGATATTCACACAGTTAGAAATTATCTTAAGCCTGAAAAAATAATATTTGGGTGTTGCAGGAAAAGAAAACTGATGATATTTTTAGGCAGTGAGATGAAACCATAATAAAGGGAAATTCTAACTTCTTAGAATTGCAGTGCAAGAAATGTTTTCTCAATCATAACTTAGGTTTATAATTGAGCATTTATATTGAGAACAAGTCAAATTTAAGAATAATTTTTTTTACAAAATTGAATCAAGTTGCTTAGATTCAATTTCAAAAAATGCACATATAAATATCTATTGATAAATACACATAGCTTTTATTTCATATTTATACATGATTATAAAGAAATTATCGAAAATCCACATGCTCCCCAAATCTCTGATTCTTTTCCTTGAGAATAGCCAATATAAATACTGGAGGATCATGAATGGATTTACAGTGTGAGAATTTGGTTGAAGATTTTTTGCTTTCATTCTTTCAATTCTTATCTATATATCTATATAGCAAACAAAATGGTCTTTTAAAAATATAAATCTGATCAAGAAATTCCCCTCTACAAATTTCTTTAAAAGCATTCCTTTCTACTTTAAAAACAAAACAAACAAAGAAACAAACAAACAAAAATGCTTCTTAG
>PVKH010021053.1:0-14433 GCA_004027955.1 Chaetophractus vellerosus | reverse complement strand
CGCTTCTGTAAACACGCTTTTGCAAAAAGGTATAAAGGCTGTAATAGAAGAAAGGGGGACACACAGCAGCCACTGCTCTGTGCTCAGGGTACGCTGCGTGTCCCAGCATGCTGGTATTAATAAACCCTTTGCTGTTTGCATGAGATTCGTCTGCTGGAGTTCTGTTAAGGCGGTCGGCGTTTCAGTCGGGCTTAACAACTCCATGTACAAAACCCTGGGATAGGAAGACAATTGGCTCATTTGAAGGAGAGCTGGAGGTCCGTGTGGCTACAGCAGATTAAATCAGGAGGTGAGCTGCCAAGAAAGAGATCAGAGAGGTGATGGGGGACCCATTACTGGGGGCCTTTCAGGTCTCTAAAGGTCTTTGGCTGCTATTGGAGTGATGTGGAAGTCATTCAATTGACATGTGTCACCTAGCACTACCCAAGGGCGGCCTGTGGGCCTGTGCCATCCATGAGCAGCCTGTTACAGGCTCATTACAAAACAAGTGGATAAATGGAGTAAAGAGATATTCTTAAATTATATTTCTTCTCATTACTGAAATGTAATTTTATGCCTGTTGAATCTGATAATAAAACTTTGACTTGTAATTTTTATGTCTTTTTAAAATTTCATTTTTCTAGTAATTCCTTTGTAATGTACTTTACAAAAGCACCAATCCATGATGAAATGGAAATTTTAAAAAAATAGTTCTTTATCACAGAGAGTTTAAGAAATAGTGCTTTAATTTGCATTTTTTTTTTTTCTTTTAGGAGGCACTGGGGATTGAACCCTGGGCCTTGTACATGGGAAGTAGGTGCTCAACCAACTGAGCTATACCAGCTCTCCTTAACTTCCATTTTAAAAGGATCACCTTGGCAGTTCTGTTGAGAATGAGCATGTATGGAAGGAAGTACAGTAAAGATGCTTTTGTGATAATTCAGGAGAGAGTTTTGGTGGCTTTTTAAAAAGTGGCAGATTTTGTGTATATTTTGAAGGTAGAGTTTTGAGGATTTGTTAAAGAGTTAGACATCATATATGGGAGCAAGAGAAAAGTCAAAGAGATTCTAGGACTTTATCCTGAGCAAATAAGGAGGGCCAGGAGAGGAGCAAGTTAGAGGAGTTCTAATATGAACATGACAAAGTTGATATACATATGAGAATTCCAAGTGGAGCTGAATGTCAGAGGAGAATTCAAATACACAGAGATTTGGAGATTGAGGAAATAAAGAAGATCCAGCATAAGAACCTTGGCCACTAAGGCAGGAGGAAAACTAGGAGAGTGATGTCTTGTAAATAAGTGAAGAAAATTCAAGAAGCAAGGGCTGAGTAATTATGTTCAATGATGCTAATGGATAAATAGGATGAGACTGGAGATATGACCATTGGAATTGGAAAAACTGGAAGTTATTGGTGACTGTAACAAGAGCAACTTCTGTGAAGAGGTGGGAATAAAACTCTGGTTACCATGAGTTAAAGAAAGAATGGGAAAAAAAGAATTAGAGACAGTGAGTATAGATAATTCTTTCACTTGATTACTAGATATTGCTTTTAAGATTAGCAAAAAATTAGAGCTAGCAATGTATGGAAAAGTGGCAGTAAGCATTTTTTTTAAGATAGTAGAAATTACAACTTATTTTTATGTTGATGAGAATAATCTATTATTGAGGGGAAAATGTTTGATGCAGAACAGTGAGACAATTGCTGGAGCGGATTTTTGAGGAGGCAAGAGAGAAAAGAATTTAGAGCACAGAGCTGGTCTTTGAAGTGGTGATGATTCATCTGTAGGAACAAGAAAGAAGGCTGGGTATATGGACACAGAGGCAGATGGGTGGGAGATGGGATGTGGTATTTTGGGGACATTGGAATTGTTCTGCATGACATTGCAATGATAGGTACAGGCCATTATACATTTTGTCAAAACCTATGAAATTGTGTGGTGCAAAATTTAAACCATAATGTAAACTATAGATCATGGTTAGTAGCAATGTTTAAATATGCGTTCATCAATTGTAATAAATGTACCACACTAATGAAAGATGCTATTAATGGGGGAAATTGTGGGAGGGAGAGGAGGTGGGGGTAAATGGAAATTCCCTATATTTTTGATGTAACATTTATGTAATCTAAAGCTTTTCTTTAAAATAAAGAAAAAAATAATAAAAAATTAAGCTTTTAAAATAAGGAAAAAAGAAATCAAGGAAGACCTAAATAAGTAGAAGGGCATTCTGTGTTCACGAATTGAAAGACTAAGTATTGTTAAGATGTCAATTCCAGCCAAAGTGATTTACAGATTCAGTGCAATACCAATCAAAATCCAACAACCTTCTTTGCACAAATGGAAGAGCAAATAATCAAATTTATTTGGAGGAGTAAGGGGTCCCAAAGAGCCAAAAAAAAAAACAATCTTGAAAAAGAACCCTGCAGCCAATTAAGCCGACCATCTCCCTCTCCCCATGGGGACCCGGTGTGCAGTGGCTGTGGACAGCAGCCTCCTTGGTAGTGTACACGGCCTGTTGCTTGTACAGGTTGCCCTAAGGGACCTTGGAGACAGCTCTTGACTGTTTATGGTCTTGTCTGTGACCTCGTGCCATCCCCCAATCTAGGCTCCAGACGGGTATGCGAGGTGCCTTTGGAAAGCCTCAGGGGATGGTGGCCCGGGTCCACATTGGCCAAGTCATCATGTCCATCCACATCAAGCTTCAGAACAAGGAGCATGTGATTGAGGCACTGCACAGGGCCAAGTTCAAGTTCCCTGGCCGCCAGAAAATCCACATCTCCAAGAAGTGGGGCATCACCAAGTTCAATGCTGACAAATTTGAAGACATGGTGGCCGAGAAGCACCTCATCCCGGATGGCTGTGGGGTGAAATATATCCCCAATCGTGGCCCTTTGGACAAGTGGTGGGCCTTGCACTCATGAGGGCTTTGCCAGCACTGCCCTCACCCAACCTGTGCCCTCCAATAAATGACTTCCTGACCAAAAAAAAAAAAAAGAAAAAGAAGAATGAAGTTGGAGAACTCACACCTCCCAATTTTAAAACTTTTTACAAAGTTACCATAATCAAAATAGCATGGTAACGGCACAAGGACAGACATATAGACCAATGGAATAGAATTGGGAGCCCAGAAACAAACTTTCACATCTAAGGTCAGCTGATTTTTGACAAAGGTGCCAAATCCACTCAACGGGGAAAGAATAATCTCTTCAACAAATAGTGCTGGGAAAACTGGATCTTCATATGCAAGAGAATGAAGGTGGACCCCTACCTCACACTATATACAAAAGTTAACTCAAAATGGATCAAAGACCTAAATTAAGAACCAAAAGTATAAAAACTCTTCAAAGAAAGCATAGGGAAGCATCTTCAGGACCTTGTGTTAGGCAATGGTTTCTTAGACTGCACCAAGAGCATGAGCAAAAAAAGAAAAAATAGATAAATGAGACTTTATCAAAATTAAAAACATTTTTTTTGCATCAAAGGACTTTATCATGAAAGTAATAAGACAACTCACCTAATAGGAGAAAATATTTGGAAGCCACATATTCCCTAAGGGTTTAATATTCAGAATATATAAACAAATCCTATTAACTCAACATTTAAAAAATGGGCAAAGGAAAGACTTGAATAGACATTTCTCCAAATAAGATGTAACAAATGGCCAAAAAGCACATGAAAAGATGCTCAACATCATTAGCCATTAGGGAAATGCAAATAAATTCAAACCCACTAGAATGGTTACTATTAGGTAAATGGAGAATAACAAGTGTTGGAGAAGATGTGGAGAAATATGAGCATTTGTTCATTGCTGGCAGGAATGTAAAATGGTACAGCCTCTGTGGAAAACAGATTGGCAGTTCCTCAGAGAGTTCAGTACAAACATGACACATGATAAAGCAATCCCACTCTAGATAGGTACCCCCCCCCAATTGAAAACGGACTCAAACAGATATTTGCACACTGATGTTCACAGGCATTATTCACAATTGTCAAAAGATAGAAGGAAGCAACCCAACAGATGAATGGATAAACAAAATGTGGAATATACATACAATGGAATAATATTCTGCTGTGAAAAGGAATGAAGTTCTGATACATATACAACAACATGGATAAACCTTGAGCACATTTTGTTGAGTAAAATAAGCCAGACGTGAAGACAAATATTGTATGATCTCACTGATAAGAAACAATTAGAATAAGCAAATTCATAGAATCAGAAACTAGAATACAGGTTACCAGGAGCCAGGGTGGGGGGTCAGGAATGGAGAGTTAATGCTTAATTGGTACAGAGTTTCTGTTTGGAGTGATGGAAATATTTTGGTAATGAATGGTGGTGATAGTAGCACATTATGAATATAATTCACACTGCCGCATTATATTTTTGAAAGTGGTTAAAAGTGGAAAATTTACATTATATGTATGTTATTAGAATAATATTTTAAAATAAAACCATAGGACTGTACAACACAGTTAACCCTAATATAAACCATGGACTACAGTTAATAGTAGAATTATAATAATATCGCTCCATTAATTGTAACAAACGTAGCACACTAATGAAGTGTTAATAATAGGGATAATCTGTGTGTGTGAGGGGGTTATATGGGTACCTGGTGTTTTCTGCATGATTTTTCTGTAAATGTATAACTTTTCCAATAAAAAATTACATAAAGAAACAAACAACCCCCCCTCCATGAGGTATGATATTATAACCACTAGGATAGCTATAATTTTAAAAAAAAATCACAGAAAAGAATATGTTGACGAGGATGTGGAGAAACTGGAAACCTCATACATTGCAGGTGGGAATGTAAAATGGTTTAGCCATTGTGGAAAGCAGTTTGGCGGTTCCTCAGGAATGAAACATGACTTACTATATGACTCAGCAATTCTGCTTCTAGGTATATACTCAAAAGAGTTGAAAACCAGTGTTCAGGCTAATACAAGCACACACATGCTCATAACAGCATTGTGCACAATCGCCATACTACCCGTCTCAAAGCGTTATGCTGGTGAATAACTTTGTTAGCATCTGTGAAAAACACTTAGGATGGAGCTCCATAGAAGCCTGCTGGAGTTACTAAGGAGTGATTGTGGGGCCTTCAAGGGCAGAAACACCTTCCTGGTTTCCCCCTATAAATTAACAAATTAATTTATACTCAACCCTTAAACTGCTCCACTTACCTTTCGTTACATATGATAACTTCTATTTTTCCCTATTTCTCCATTGCCTCCCTCACAATGTTTTATGTCGATACTATGTATCTCAAGAATCCCTAGTCAGAATATCCTTGAGTCTTTTTAATATAGATTCACACTTCCTCTTCTTCCTATAAAACTCCTTGCTATAACTCTTTAAAAAGTGTCAAGTAATGTTAAGTGCCACAAAACTTTCCAGAGGAAGATAGGGGTTAGTCGGAGAAGTTAGCAATGATTTTGGTGTTTTTCTATTAAAATGTAGCTTGCCAGGTGTGGTAAAATGAAACAAGGAAATTTATGGACTTTTTCTCCAGCGACACCTGTGGTTGGCTGCACAGTATACCTCATACCCTCCCATTAGGGACCTAACTTCAGTCCTGACTCTGTTTCCCAGACTGCCCTCCCCATCCCCACGCAGTGATCACTACCTCTTGAAGTAAAACCAGAAAAGTAACTTGTGGTATCACTAGATAAGCACATGGAAACTTGGTCAGGCAAGAGAGCCCTCTTCTTTCTCTCTGGGTGGAAGCACATATAACAATTAAAATATTTACCTACAACCTATCATTCTAGTCCTCATTTAAATGTTTCCTAAACATAAGAAATAACAAATGGGTCTAACCATTCCAGGATCTCATAAAAGAGAAACTTTTGCATTTGGGTTCTTTGTTTTCCAGTGATTTAAGTGAATTTCAATTGCCCAGGTTTTTATATTACTTTCCAATTATGGAAATAATTATATAAGCATAGTTCTGGTTCCAAAGGAACCTCAAACTAATTGGAAATTAGCTAGTTGGGGAATTTGTCTTTTCTAAAGACACTCATTGGAAAAATCTTAACAGGTTATTGCCCAAAACATCTTTATAAACCTTATTTAACTTGTTCATTATGAAATTTATTAGTACATCAATTATATGCAAACAGGGCTTTTAAGAATGTTCCACATCTTAAAAAGTAAATGTAATCATCTTTAAATCATGCTTATAGTAGCACATCTGCCTGTCCTTCATTGCCCATATTAAAATTTTAAATTATCTCTACAGCTTTCACCGAATGGTCTCCCAGCTCCCAACATAAACTCTTCCCCCTCCTTCTCTCTCTCAGTGCATTTGGAGCTATCCAGGTACTGGTGATAAGGATAATCCTTGAAAATTAAACCAGCAAAAGCAGTTGCCAATAAATGGAATTAGATATCTGCTGAAGTTGTCTTATAGTAAGGGTATCCCAACATGAAACTATAAAAGCAGATTCTAGAAATAAGTAGCCTAAAAAATACTGGAAGAACTGAATAAATAATGTGAACAAGATTGTGTTTTTCATGGAGTCCACACAATACCAAAAAGCATGATGTATCTAGAGTTTAGGCTTTGCACTAAGACCTTGCTCACTGGTACCCCCTCATCTTCCTTTATTTGGTTTCCAGTACAGACTTTCTTACTGGGGAGTGAGTGGGATGCCCAGCTGATCAGAGTACTTTGGTCCATTGCAAATTTATATATTAAATGAATAAGTTGACCTCTGGCTTTTCCATCTGTCTGTGGTGAGTTGGTTCTTCTGACATCTGATAAATTCTAGGTACTTCCATATTCAATTTCTTCACTCACAAAATTAAGCAGTGGACTCCTTTGTGTTAATGCTACCTGAGCACATTGGGCAGAGGAAGAAACTTCAGATTTACTGTCTACCTCTTCCCTCTCTTCACACTTTATCCATGCCCAGGCAGGGCTCTCCGATTCTGAACAGCTTCTGGCTGGGCATAGAGAATGTCATCCCAGGAAGTTCATATTCAAGAGGCAAGAGGAGAGGCAATGGGAAATGAAAGGGCTACCATTACTGGTGCAGTAAACTAAGATGGCTACCCTGGATTGTCACCCATATTTAGAGATCTTGTAAGTCTGGCAGACTGACCTTATTTTTTCATAGTCCCCCTGCCAGAGATGGAATCTCTGTTAATTTGGAACATTTTCATCTGGAATGTTCAATAATTTTATGTTAGTTTTCAAGTTACAATGATGTTATATATAAACTTTAGTAAATACATTTCACACTGGATATAAAATACCAAGTGAAAAATAATATTATAAGAGCTAGCTTTTATTAACTTTTATTTCTTACTATATACCAGGCATTGTCCTAAGTGACTTATATGCAGACTTCTGTTTAATTTCTATACAAACACTCTTATTATCCCCTATAAAAGTTGAAGAAACTAAGGCACAGAGGCACATATCTTCCATGAGGTCATACATCTAGTAAATGTCAGAACTGGGAGCAAACCCAGAGATATCTAGCTCTAGAAATGGGGTTCTCAGTCACTGCACTCCAGTAGCTTTACTGGAGTTCCCTGTAATTAGGCAATTAGCTATTTCCAGATTTTTACCATATAAACAGTGTGGTGATGGATATATATTTTCTTTACTCTAAAGCTTTTTTAGCATTTGGAATAGCTCCCATTTTGATAATTTCTCAGACTGTGTCAAAGAGTATAACTTCTAAAGATTCCTGACATATAGTCAAATTGCTTTCTAGAAGAGTTTTGCCAATATATGCTAGAAAATGAAACTTTGGTTGAACATTTAAGAAGGAAGTATCAGCCAGGCAAACAAGAGACAAAGCAAATGTACCAAAAATGTCA
This sequence comes from Chaetophractus vellerosus, assembly GCA_004027955.1. NCBI lineage: Eukaryota > Metazoa > Chordata > Mammalia > Cingulata > Chlamyphoridae > Chaetophractus > Chaetophractus vellerosus. The sequence continues at coordinate 6,616 of PVKH010021053.1, read as the reverse complement.
CAGTGGCCACTCCAAAAACTAAAGTAATCTTGGACTACGCTGAAATTATATTCTCCTCCAAAGCAAGGATGGAGCCATGCTATTGTCGGTGACAGTCAGATCACACCTAGGGTATATGAAGTTCAGCATGGCTACCACATGGATGCAGACAAATAACACAGTGGAAGAAAGAACCAGAATGAGGGAATTTTCAACTATACTCGCTAGGAATTGTTAGAGGAACTGTGGCTTATTTGCCCTGGAGAAAATGAAGAGGAAATGATTTCAAATATATTAATGTGTCAAGTCCTGTAGTGACCTTTCTGTCACTTCCTTCTACCTGTCCTTGCCACCTACCATAGGTCTGACTCTTATTTCAAGGGATCCTAGGAGAAGGACTCTCCCAGTTTTCAGGATCAGTCAACTCATACACTTGACTCTTTCTCTAGCACCTGCCAAGGATCTGCAGGCCAAATCTGCTGCAGGTGCACAGACTGCTGCCAGTCTGGGCAGAGCTGTCCCCAGGGTATGACCACACTGAGCCCTCAGGAAGCTGCAGTGTGGTCTGGGGCAGGAGGAGAATGATCCACTCCCTCCACAGCTCTGTGTTAAACGTTATTATCTGGGTCTCAAAGCGGCACTGCTTGGGCCAGATTCTCATAAAGTTGCTACACAAATATACCGTTTTATTGTTCACAAAGCTTTTCTCAATATGTGCTCCCTTGTTTCTCTTCACCCACATAGGTAAGTATTATCACAGTTGAAGTTATCTATCGAGTATGATTAGATTAAATACATGTAAGAGAAAAAACTGTCAGCTGAGCTTCGCTTAATCAAGATAGGATTTTATTTTTATCTCATGTAAAGGAAGCCTAGAAGTACAAGGCTGATATTGTGGCTCCATGAACATCAGGGACCCAGAATACTTCTCTCTTTCTGCTTCATCATCTTTAGTCAGTGGTTTCCACCCTCTAGGTGACCTCATGATAACCTTGTGGTTGCTGGAGTTCCAGTTATCACAATCATACTCTGATTGGCAGGAGGGGCAAAGGGGAAAGGGTCTATCTGCCAGCTGAATTAGTTTCCTTGGAAGAGTTCACACAGGCCATACCCATCTGCAAGGAAGGCTGGGAAATGTACTTTGTGTTTTAAAAATCTGGTCACAAGCTTACCCCTGTTGATAGAGGGCTCTATTGCCAAAGAAGTAGGAAGGAATTTCTCTGCTGAAGGAAATTGAAGCTAATAGGAATTAAATTAGTTGGCCATGGTAACAGAGCTAGTCGGTTTCTTACATAGGCCCTAGAAAATCTTTGTGACTCTCTCTGTTGCTGCACAACTCTCAGGGTCACCATTACATGATACTCCATATACAAGGAACCCTTCCACGTCCTAGAGTGGCGTAGTGCACACTTGTGCAATCATATGTGGCCACCCTCTTTCCTCCGGCACTTGCTAAAGTTTTGTAGATAATGCCTCGCCTCTACCCTCCCCCATCCCCAGGCCTCCTGCCTTCCCTGCTCTAATCAGTTGGAGACTAACATTCATTGCTACATATTTTATTAGAGGATTTAAATTATTGCCCATTTCTCGGGGACTCTCTTCCTGCCCAGGGACAGTAAGTTCCCTTTAGATTTCTGCACACATTTTTAAACTAGGAGTGGAAGCAGGAAGATGTCCATCACCTTTTTTCATCTTGTAGCTGGGTGGGTAAGTCAGATAGTTTGTGCTGCAGGCTTGTTTTCTTCAATTTGTGTGAAAGAGAGCATATATAAAATGCCGCCTCATTTGCCACTACCGTTTACTAAAAGCCATCCATTTTAGGGATTATAGGGTGTATTTGTTTCTTAGAGCTGCTATAACAAATAGCCATAAACCAGATAGCCTAAAACAACAGAAATTTGTTTTCTCACAGTTCTGAAGTCTGAAATAAAAGTATCAGCACAATAAGGGAGAATCTCTTTCTACTGAGTATTCCCCCTGAGCAATCTGAGGGAGAATCTGTTCCATGACTCTCTCTTAGCCTCTGGTGGTAGCCAGCTATCTTTGGTATACTTGGTTTGTAACTATATCACTCCAAACTCTGCCTCCATCTTCACCTGTGTGTCTGTGTCCAAATTTCCCTCTTCTTATAAGGACACTAGTAATAGGACTTGGGCCTACCCTAATCTAGAATGGCCTCATCTTAATTTGATTCCATCTGCCAAAGACCCTATAGCTAAATAAGGTCACATTCACAGGTATCAGACATTAGGACTGCAGCATATCTTTTTTAGGGGGAAGCACAATTCAACCCACAACATAAGAATTTTGCAAAGATTAATAAAGTAGTACTTTGATTTGTATTCAAGTATGCTGTTGGGTGTGCCCTTATTTAGAACCCTTAAGAATGGGATGGAACAACTAACAATGTATTACCATAAACAAAAGGAACTAAGCTTGGAGTCTGGTTATTAAAAATCAATTATTTTACTTTATGGTTCTATATCTCACCAGAACCCTTTAAAAATAATATATACATTGTTTATATATAAACTATATATATATGTGTGTGGGGGGGGTGTATTCCTGAAACAGTTGTTATCCTTCTCTTTCCCTAAAATTTGAATATAGGTGGAAAATTGGTTAATCAAAGATTTGGGTTGGCTGGGTTCTATTATTTGAAGATTTAATTGCATTAAGTTTTGAATGTAATAGACTGGTACCTTGCCTTCCTGATAAAATAGGACCTGGGTATACTTTTCTAAGTGTAGAATTTTATTTTTGAGGATGTGATCACAGCAGCCTGAAGTCAGGAAATGAAAACACTAGCAGCCTTCCTCGGCCACACTGGGGTCTTTCAGTAAACTGAAAGTAACTAAATTAGAAAGGAATCCCCAGGTAGAGGCTGAGGACTACAACCAGCCCACCACTACAGAGAAGTTCAAAGCTAAAGTACTGAGAAGAAAATGCTCAACCACAGGGCGGATGTGCTGTGCTTCACACCCCAAGTCATTTATCTGAAAAGCAAAGGCCGCCAATTCTTGAGGTCTTTTACTGTTAGGATTACTCCAGAAGAAGAGAAAAGATAAAGGAACACTAAACTTCCCCTTCCAACGTCTTCCTTGCTCACTTGTTTCTCCCAGGCAGATTTTATTTCCTTACTTTTCGACAGGAAACTATAAATCCAAAACAATCACTTTTAACCTTTGAGGGCATTAATTTTAACCTTTGGGGTGAATGTAATTAATACATTCACCATTCATATTAGATGTGAAAACAAAAAGAACTCCCTGGGAAGTGAGAGCAACGTTCACATGGGTAAATGATAAAAATAACAAACCACAAATGCTTTAAAATAGTCTCCTAAATAAACGGATGATAAGAGTTTCTAAAAAGGATTAGACTATGCTTTGGAAAGCCAAATTGTTAAAATCAATTAAGACCCAGAAATAAGTCAATTGAGTGAAAAAAACAAATATTCAAATGGGTCCTTTGATGATTGGTGTCAAGAAGTTCTCGCTCTGTCTCCTTTCTTATTGCCTAAGAATTGATTTAAGAAATCTTTAAAGTCATCACTGCCTCTACACACACACACACCTTCTTAAACAAGGGCAGTAGTTTGCTCAATTATTGGTGAAATTTGGATAAACCTTAAAAACTACTCAAAATATTTCTGTTGAAAGCATACACTAATGAGAAGGTGTTGGGAAAAAATTGATATGAACTATCGCCAGACAATTTTTGTACCATTCAACTCCTGCTGCAACCACATGATGGGAATGGAAATTCTATACATTCAGTTAAATGATTTGCATACTGGAGCAATATGCAAAATTGGACAGAGCTGAGGTTTCCCACACTCTTCTCTGAATTCCTGTCTCGCTTATGGTCAATACCCCACAGCTTACTGTTTAGTCATGCAATCCGCTGTTGTTTGGGACCTCAAGCAGATTAGAAATTTCTTATGTGACAGGGGCCATTATATTTATCATATGTCCCCCACAATGCCTTTTAGAGAGCCAGCCATGCTTGAATGCATTCATTTGTCAATTCATTCATCTAACTTGTATTGGGAGCTTATTATGTGCCAGAACCTACTGTGTGTGTGTGTGTGTGTGTGTGTGCATGTGCCAGGATAGAGCAGTGAAGTCCACCAAGGTCTCTACTTTTGTAGGGCTTACATTTGAATGAGATAAGACAGTAAACAAGAAAAATACCAGACATGATAACTATGATAGGGAGAATTAAAATAGGGTGATATGATAGAGAGGAACTGAGAGACAACATTGGATCGAGTGGTCAGAAAATGTCTCTCTGAGATGGTAACATATAGATGAAGACCTGAATACCAACCACCTATGAATGGAACTGGGTTGGCAAGTACAAAAGAGCAAGCCTAAGTTCTGTGTAGCCCAAGCACAGTGAGAGTGGAGAAGGATGAGAATATATGAAATGGGAGAATAGCAGGGAGGAGTTCTTGGGCTTTTAGAGCTCACAGATAGGCATGTAGGTTTTATTTTAAAGGCAGCTAAGGGTTTTGCCCAGGAAAATAAAATGATCTGTTTTATAATTTTAAAAAGATTTCTCTAGATATTATGTGCAGTAGGAAGCAAGAAAGGAAGCAGAGAAAGTAATTAGGTTATTGCCATTGTCCACCCAAAACATGATGGTTACTTGGAGGAGGATGGTATTAGCAAAGATAGAGAAAAATATATTGAGAGGGTATTTCAGGAGTGTAGCCAACTGATGAATCAGTTGTGGGGAAAAGATTTTAAAAAATCAAGGATTACTCATCTTTTTGGCTTAAGCAGTCAATACATGATGGTGACTTTTACTGAGATGGGTGAGGAGAAGGTATACAGGAGGTAGAATGTGGTGGAAAGGAAATCAAGAGTTCTCTTTAGTTTGAGATGCCAGTTAAAGATGTCCATGTTGACAGGTCCCCTAGGCAGTTGAAACATGAGTCTGCAGTTCCTGAAAGAGGTCAGGGTGAGGTTATATATGTGGGATTTATCAGCCCATACATGGTATCTAGAACTACAGGATTGGATGAGATCACAATTGTTTATGAAGAAAAATTAAGAGAAGCCTGGATAGGCTGGAGGCCTTTCCTGTTTGCATTCATTATTAGGGGATCAGCAGGCTACACAAATAAGAGGGCGGAACAATATGTTTTCACAACATACATACCAGAAGGTAGGGAATTAGTGACTGACTTCCCTCTTTTACCAGAAAAGGGCTGATATCTTCACCCAGTCATTCAAAATAAGAAACTCTGATCAAAGTCTCCAAGTATTGGAAGAATGAACAGTATATATTCATTTGATTTCTGTTTTAGGAAATATATGTTTCACATACTTCAAAAATTAAACTGTGAATGATCACATTATTATTAAACAGAAAATTGAAATGGTATCTGCCTAAGTAAGAAAAAGTACTGTTCAGTGCTTTGATATGTGAAGTATAAGAGTAAAAAAAGAAAACCTGGAATTTTAATTTGGTTCCCTTGAATAAATTTTAATTATAAATATAAGAAGTTTAAGAAATACTTCATGAGGTGAGATAAGAGTCCTTTTCTACGTGAGAAAGTAAAATGCGTCTTTCTAAATATCGTATTTCCTAGTTATTTAAGTAATATAACATCCTGACATTATTTAAAAAACAAATATAGAGGGGAGAGGGTGTAGCTCAGTGGTTGAGTGTCTGCTTTCCATGTACGAGGTCCCAGATTCAATCCCCAGTACCTCTTAAAAAAAAAAAAAGAAACCAAATATAGAGCTAACACCTACTTCAACAACTCCCAATTTCAAACCTGTCCCTAGAAGTAACTGATTTACCAGGTTCGAGTCCCTTCCCTGTGTGTGGGTGTGGCGGATGCTGTGGGTGCTCTGTCCAGGTCGCCCTTTCCTGCTGTTTGGAGTGTTGGCACATAATTCAGAGCGCCCCCTTCCCTGGAGAACTGCTCTTGGCCAAAAGGGAGCTGTGACTATTCCCCTAGACCCCTGGGGGGCTGAGCACACTTGGTCAATAATGGACTGACACAGGACTACGAAAGGTAGCACTGGCCTCAAGGGGGGACCCACTCTGGAGCAATTTGTGTTGCAGAGCAGCCCTGAGGGGTCAGACATGGCTGCTCCGCCTCGGTCCACAGTTTTGCCTCGCTTTCATCCCGTCCTGTAATGCTTCTCTCATTACCCTTCTGCTAACAGCAATTCCCAAGAAATTGCTTGAACAAGAATCGCCATCGCAGGCTCTGCTCTTACAGAACCCAACCAAGACAGGTATGGTCCATTTGTAACTCCCCTGTGAACCGTTTTCATATTCTTTGCTCTTCTTTGGACTGAACTGTTTGTCTTTTCCTTATCAGTGGTTCTTTATATATTCTGAATATTATTTATGTATCCATTGGTATGTTGCACAAACATTCTCCTAGTTATGACTGGTTTTTTTTATGTTTTTTTTTAAATTCAGAAGTTTGGTATTTTGTTGAAATCAGATTTTATATCTTATTCTTAATACATACACATGTTTGGTTTAAAAAGACCTTCTTCACCATAAGGTCATATACATTTCCTCTGATATTCTCTTTTAATACTTTAAAGGTTTGCTTTTACAATTATTCCTTTAGTCCACAAGGTTTTGTTTTTTTTTTTTTTTT